>JANAVB010022999.1:1217246-1500347 GCA_029216955.1 Iris pallida | reverse complement strand
GTTGCCGAGCTAAATGCTGTAAGGATTTTTTTTTATTATCTAATTAGTTTATTTTCTTTCCTGATTTACTATTTATTGTGCGGCATAATTCTAGTACTATCGATCCAAATTTGTTTCTTAAGCAATAATGGAAAGCAGATCATTACGTCTTATCCTTTTGAATAGACCCAAAGGATTTTTTTTTCTTCTCATGTTAGGATTATTATTGCTTCTCTCTAGAAAATTCTATGTTGTTGCTACAATTTGGTAGGATAAACTTGCTTCCCTAAAGACAGTTAGAGGTACTAGTTCAATTCTTATAAGTTGGGTAGTATACCTTGTAGTCTAGCATCATACTTTTCAGGACCATTAAAAATTATAGTTGGATAACACTGACTATATGTTGGTATAAGTATTTAGATTACCTAGACATAACTTTGTGGGTTCCTATCCCCTAGCTCAACTAAGGTTAGAGTTCATAGGGCAACTAGAAAGGTCAAATCATTATTTGTGTTTTGGACTTGAACTATCTTGTACTTTCTTTTCTTCTGTACGTTTATTTTTATCGTCTTGACTAATATTGCTGTTATAGCCTAGTTTTACAAGCTTCTTCTTTTCTCAAGCTTGTTCTTGACACATATATTATTGGGTGCACCCACTAAAATGTTGTCTAATCAGAATCGGTGCATGATGGTCTGGCCAACCTAGTGCATGTTGATTCGCTTTCCCTATGATTATCTTATGCAGATGAAGATATAGTAAACTTGTCCTAGGATCTCATTTGCGACCGTTTGACAAATTTTGTTTTCTTGAAACATTTATTCCCATTGGACCTTCAAATTTGTAATCGACCCCATCCCCCTTGAACTCTTCTTTATTCTGCGCCTAGTATAGAATTTCTCTTTATAATCCTTTATTAGCTATGATTTATAGTAGAACCATCTTTCTACTAAGTCAGTTAAGTATACCTTGTATGATATCTTATTTTAGTAATACCCTTAGCACCCTAGTAGCCATCTTAGACTGATTTTAGTCGGACATTTAGCAAATAAAAGTTTTCCTATTATCCTTTTCTTGGTTCATATCATTTGATCCCTTACCATGACTTGGGTAATTGAAGCACAATATTAGGATTTTTCTCTTCCAATAATTGCACCATTATGATCTAGACAAACCGCACCATACACATGACATTTATGCCCCCCATAAACACACCTTTATGTGCTCTATTTTAATAACTCTACTTGTTTGACAAATCTTTCCCTTAGAATAGACTATTTGTGTCCTCTCCTTATCCTATTAGATTTGACCATGCAATCGATCTATTCCCTGATCACTTGGAAATCCTATGACCTATGCCGGACCTAGAACATATCTTGTATGATATGATGCCAGTTTTGACCCCTCTATAAACTCCCAAGTATCGTTGTAAATTGTCTTGTTGAGTAAGTTACAATTTACATATTTACTTTTCATTGATTTCTTATTATTTCTTCGGTATTAGAATTATTTTAAATTTCGAGGACGAAATTCTTATAAGTTGGGTAGATTGTAAACCCCCTGGATTTTCAGGAAATTTTTAATTTTTTTTTTTTTGAAGAATAGCTTGTTAATCTATTTATTTAATAATTAATTAATTATTTCTAATCAGGGTTTAATTTATATTGTATATATATAATATATATATATATTATATATATATATATATATATATATATATATAGATGCAAGATTACTAAATATTGTTATTGTTAAATAAATGCTGTTACATTAATTATTAAATTATTTATAAACTCTAACCAAGTTTCATATAGATTTATTATTACATTATATTTATATCAATAATTAAATATATATTGTTATTATTCAATTGGTTTTATTTTTAGATATATATATATATATATATATATATATATATATATATATCTATATATATATATATATCTATACTATATAGATGTGGTGTTAAAATTCCTAGCAACCAAACCCATTCCTTAAGTTTAACCCTAACTTAGGCCCAACCCAGTATGGTCCTATTCATTTGGATCTCCTTCATGCATATATATATATATGCATCTACTCTCAACCCTAACCCTAAACTTGCCTCCACACAACCACCAGCCCCCTTCATCACCGCCACCCTATCCCCTCTCTCTCTCTCGTCTATCTCCTTCCCCCCTCCCCGGAGCCCTGCCGTCGACGACGACGTCGTTTCCCGCGCCCGCGTGTAGCATCCGGCGGCCCCCTCGTCGGCGCAACCCCCCTCGTCGGCGAGCCACCCCCCTGCGGCGTGGCAAGGTAACCCCGACCCCCGTGGCGCTGTCACGTGGATTAAATCCTCTTTGCATGCTTTAAACCAAGTTTTAATAATTAAATTCTGAATATTCAGATTATTGTAAGGATTGTTGTGATGAATAGATTGAGGATTAATTAGATCTAAATGTAGGAAATCATTGGTAAATATGTAGGGGTTCTACCCTAATTTTTGTGTGATTTAATATTAATTATTGATATTCATTTATATTTAATTATGAAGTTTCAATGTTAGTAATTAATTAAATGTATTTTCTGTTTTAATTTTTATGTAACATTTTGATTACGAATTAGAGAAAACTTTGTACATAAAAAAGTTTGTATAAATAATATAGTATTTTAAAATAATTTTTTCCAGAATTTTTGTAATTTAATTTATAATTATTTTATGTGAAAAACAGCGAATTTACACTGTTTAATGAATTCCGTTTTGATGCTTATTATTTAATTAATAAATAATTAAATAATATAACTTATATGGAAAATATAGATTTAATTATAAAGTAAGTTATGGAAATTTTTCCAGAATTTGATTGGTGTTTAAAATATTATATTTAGATTTATCTTGGAAGTTTTGTATTAATCAAATTGAATTTAAATATTGTTTTCAATTTATCTTATTTATTTGGTTAGTAATTAAATAATACTTATTGAATAGAAATGTTTGTAATAGCATGTATTCTAATTCCAATATTTATTTATTATTATTTATAATTATTTGGATTTAGTTGAGTAATTTCTAGATTTATTACATAAGTTGAATATATTATAAATTAATTGTTATTAATTATAAATATTGTAAATTTTGTGAAGTGATATGATTCTGTTAGAAATGTGTAAATATGGTATTTAGAAATTATTTTATGTATTTTAGATATATTTACAAATTTTAAGACTTAAAAGTAATTTTGAGAATCATGTTTAGGTTTATGTAATCAATTGTGTAATAATTATTTATTGATTTAAATAATTATTAATTTTGTGTTACTACTGTGAATTTAGTTTTAATGATTAAATTTAAGGTTGGTGGTGATTTATTTGGATTTATTTAGAATTATTAAGTACTTATTGTTATTATTCAACTAGTTATTTAATAAATAGTTAATGGTAATAATTCATTTTCTGTAAAATATATATAATATATATTTATTATTCTGATATTATTTAGTTTATTATTAAAATAGACTAAAAATGAGTTTTAAGGATTTTTACTATTTAAGTTAGTATTATTAGGAATTGTGTATTCATGTGTGTATTAAAATGGTTGGTTAATTGATTATCATTAATTAGTTAATTAATTATTAAATATTTAGTTGTAAATAAATTTCAGATATAAATGGTATAATAATAAGTATGGTTACCTATTTATTATTGTATAATTATTATTCACAAAAATTTGATACTAGTTAGCTAGTAGTACTAGATTAATTTAAATTATAGATTACTTAGCAATTAAATGAATTGTTTAAATTGTTTAATTAGTAATTAATTAGAGATAAATTTTGTTTAGGATTATTTGCTTCTCGGGACTCGGACTCTACTTTGGACCCAGATACTCAGTTGCTGGACACAGGCAAGTACACCTTGCTTGATTGTATATTTTTGCAGTTAGTTTATGTTACCTAGTTACTTCTCAGTTGTGTGCACGCGTCTAATAGTAGTGGACTTATCCCGTGTATTGTGAAGGTATGTGGTACCTTCTAGCCGGACACCGTATCATACACGATCACTATATGAGTGAGTTGAGAGCATGGATTTGTGTGTCGACTGATCATTGGCACGTGAGTTCGCGTCTGTCTAGTGGTTGGTACAGGTCTACTTATATATACTATGACGTCTTGCATATTATTTGTACCGCATATACGTACGGATATACATTGGGTGGGAGAGCCTACTAGTGGTGTATGAGAATTTCTGTTTCCAATGGACGCTGGATGCTCGTAGCCCCTCGTTTCTCAAACCGTAGAACGCTTGGTGGCCGTTTCTTCTTCTTCTCCCCCTCTCATGTGCCACTAGAGATGTCTCGAGTGCATTTTACACATAGATGGTTAGTTTTACCTGTCGTATGTTGCATGATATATCATGTCCTTGTTTGGTTGGGGAGATGTTATGTTACATTTTGTTCTAGTTATTTATATACTGTCCTGTACTATCATGCATGTCGATTTCTTGTGTACTTGTTACGTCCCTCTGAGGACCTGGCACCTTTTCCAGATTGGGACGAGCACAGGTACCGACGGACTACGGAGATCGGAGACTTTTGCTGACGAGGACTTCAATGTTGAGCCTCGTGAGTTTCTTGAGTTCTTAGGTGATTTCTGCTAGTGGCTATCTATTTCTTTTCTGGTTCAGTTGTACTCTTTTAGTAGTTCATTCATACATTTATTGGTGGATTATTTCCACTAGTCATGACTTGTAGTTTGATTCAGAGTTATTTTTATTCCTTCCAGCTTTATTCTGTGATTTTTCCTGTGGATGAGATTAGTATTTACCTGCCTGCATTGTTATTTAGTTGTTACTTCAGCGTACTACGATCGAGTATAGTCCATTAAATTGGGGTTTTCTATACTTGATCGTACAGCTGGCACGCCACGTGTTCCTGGTCCCACATATCTTGGAACCGGGGCGTGACAATAGTAGAGATGTTATATTATACCTCCGTATGGAGATGACAGGTTTATATATATTGTTGTTAGATGTTATAGATGACCTATACAATATTCTACTGCAGACTGCAGCGTAGGATGGATGTATCCACGTTCTCGTGCCCCTAAACAAGGTGTGGGTCGTGACATTTACTCAAAAAATCGATTTCAAACAATATATCCATTAAAAATAACCCAACACAATTTTGAAAATCCAACTCAATACCCAATTCTCAAAATACACAACTAGAACTCCTGAAACTTGGCAAACACGAAGGTTTATACATGCGTGACATGGTCAGGTACTCACAGGGTAGAACCCGAGTCCGTATCGTGTCCAGTCAGTGCATATCGCACGGGCACGTACGCGCGTGCACGGTATCACCGAATCAGTGCAGACGCGATAACTTCACAAACACTCAACGAAATCTCGTGAAATTTCATGAGCATGTGGGCAGAGGTTGCCCCACGTGTCTATAAAATTTTACGCCAAACCGGGTCGTATCCATCAAGTTATGACACTCAGACTGCAGGGGCGGTACGTACGCACGCGTGGCCTCGTGGCGTATGTCGACGTCCGTAGCTCGCGACACGAGCCATGTCGTACCACCTGGTCAAGTCCCTGTGTATATTAGGTCTAGGGCTTTCTGTCCATACTCCTGTAATGAGTCCTCGTCGCGTCGTGTCTGCGAACGAAGGCCGTATCAGCGGTAATTTCTCGCGCGCATGCACGGTAGGCTAAACCCGTGCGGCTTCGATTTCTCCGCGCACACTCTACAAAATATCATGACATTTTACGAGCATGTGGACAGAGGTTGTCCCCATGTGTCCATAAAATTTCACACGAAACCGTGCCCTATGTGTCGAGTTATGATACTCGAAAAAACAGGGCATGCACGAGGCTGTGCACGCGCCTTGTGCACACATGTTCGTGTCTGTTTAGGACACCAAAACGTGCCCAAAATGAGATCCGTCTTCACAAAAGTTGTTTCAAATATTCACAGCAACAAGATCATAAAACAGAATAAAAAAATACCAACTTTTAATTCTAAGTGGCATTTCGTTGAACACGTGTTCCAATACATCGACACGTCCTCGATACGCCTATCAAACGAATACGAAAACCTACCAAACTTCGTGCACAGGTCCGGGGTACCTATATGGATGCATCTACGAAGAAAAATCAAAATTTACATGTGTTTAGAGGGATTTAACTATTGAGAGTCAATATCTCAATGAAACGAGCCTCCAAACTGGTCGATGCCGATTTCCTTCGGTCCAAACCCTTCCTTGCTAGAAAGTCTCCAGCAGGTTCCTCTCCTCCCAACGATCGTAATGCACTTCGTTTGGAAGGATTTGGATGACAATTGAGAAATTTGGACTTTTGGAGAGAATGGAGAATTTTAGGGTTTATGAAACTTGACGGCTACAAGTTTTTTCACAATATGAAGGAGGGCTGCTGTTTGGCCAGCCATAGGGTATGGCTAGGTTAGATTAGGGTTTTCCATGGGCCACTATGCAATTAAAACTCATATGAAGCCCATTAGCAAAAAGGCCAAGAAGGCTACATGTAAAATAGTCTAAAAATGATTTAATTGTTTCCTAATATGGACTAAAGCTCTAATTTAAAATCTAATTAGCTAAATAGGATTCTAATCACCTCGTTAGTCTTCTAATTAAGGTTGACTAAGGTTAAACCATTTGCTACTACCAAAAACACCAATCAAAGCCACATCAATCAATTTAATAATAAAATAATAAAAATTCAAATTAGCACACAAAGACTAAAATACCCCTAATTTAGAAAAGTGGTGGTTATAAATCTACCCCTTAGAAAAATTTCCTCCTTAAAGTTTAAGATGGTTGTACTCCTTCGAGGTCAAACCCCCGACAATCAAGGTCAAGAAAATTATATCTAAAATATGCAAAACATGGTCCTACTGGTCGTAATTTTTCAGTTTTGAACAATGTCACTATACTATCTAGCACATCACAAGAATATCCAGACATGTACTAATGAAATCACACAACAAGATGGGGAAGAAGAATAGGAAGGACAGACTTGCTAACACATCACCCGCAACATCGGTTTCCTTGACCCTCAGTGCAAAAGCTCCACCCCTTTGGTGTTGGATATGTTGCTGTGCTACATGTGGCTTAGCTCCCTCTCTCTGACCCTGTGCTCCACCAAATGGTGGTGCCGAGGGGCAATCCTTTATCTTGTGAGCGTCGGATCAACAAAATAGGCAAACCATCAACCTTCTCCTACAAGATTTCCAAATGTGTTCCGGCTTGCAGTAGGCACAACTCTGCATCTTCTGATCCTGACCTCGAGGCTGAGGTTGTGCTTGCTGAACTCGAGCTGGTGCCTACATCTGTTGAGGCTGGTGCAGTATCTTCTGCACAAAGGGATGCTTTCCATTCCCATTGGCCCCTCCTGAATAATCCAGACTCCTCTTGAGCTCCAAGTCATCCTCTCCTGCCATGGCTCGTGCCAATATCTTCTCAAAGGTGGCATCTCTGTCAATCTTGGTCAAGGACTTGACTTCCTTGATCAAGTCCTTTCTGAACCTTCTAGCCTTCGCCGTCTCGCTATGGCCCTCAACGAATCTGCCCAGGCGACAGAATTCTCCGACATACTACTCTAATGTCTGGTTCCCCTGAACCAGGTTCTCGAACTGTGTCTCCAAAGCGCCAAGTGTTGTGTCGGTAAAGAATTTTTCCTTGAAGAGCTTCTTGAGAGCCTCCCATGTCTGACCCTCTGTACCAACTCTGGGGTCAGTTTGGTATGATATGCGGGCAAGGTCCTACAACTGGCTGTCTGTTGCCTCTATCTGAAGTCTAGCTGGTATCTCTGTGAGGCGAAAGATCTCTTCTATATGCTCGATCCAGTCGTCGGCATATAGGATACACTCAGTACCCTTGAAGTCTCGCAGTCGCATCTTCTGAAAGTCTTGAATGCCAGGGGTCCTCGGCTGGTATGACTGTATCTGCCTTTCCTGCGGCTGGGCAGTCACCTTCACAACTGCTACCATGGCTAGCTGATAGGAATTGTCAATAACCTGCCTCATATCTTCCGACTAGCGCCGCTGAGCCTCCATCATCTGCTACATAAAGGCAAAGAACTGCGCCATATCAATTGTCCCCTGAGACGGTGGTGGTAGCATTCCCTGAATCCCCGGGGTAATCCTCGGAACAGGTGGAGGAGCACCCCCAAAAGCTACAAACGGTCGCACCTAAGCAGGAACAAGAGGTGCTGCGGTCCAGGGTCCTGCTGAATCGGGTGAGAAGTGGCAGACCTCTCAGTGGTATCTCTTAGGCCAGAGCCATGCGATCGTGTCTCCACCATCCTAAACGGATAACAAAGAATCAATTACTGAGAAGGAAGCGATACAATCAAAGGAGGACAGTTTGTTTCAAAGGAAGACAATTTATAGCAAGAATTAGATAAGAGTTTTTCTTAATCTGATTGAGTACCTTAAACTTATATCCTATATTCTACTGCAGGTTGTCGTGATACTCTAGTTCGAGTACCACTACGAAATCACACCAGTTGCGACTCTAGACCTGCATGGGCCACCACTAAAAATGTGTCACGACCCGCACCCAATGTAAGGGTACAAGTGTGTAACAACGCCTAGCCTACGCCACGGAATCGGCGGTAGAATGCTGTTCTAAGTCACTATCTAAAACAACTCGCGCAATTATATAATGTACTTGTCTTAAATCTCAACTTCGAACGGAGGACAAGTATAGAAATAATATAACTCAATCACAGTCTAAGCACGATGGGATAACACAGAATTCTATAACTAAAAGAAAACAAATAAAAACTAATAAATGATAATATTTCAAAATAACTCAAAATAAGTCATGTCTCAAATTATTACAATTCGAGTTCTAAACATGAACTCGATAGCAAGTCTACTAGACTAGCCTTCCGATCACTCCTGAGAGTCGGGGCCAAAGGTAGGTAATCCCTCTCCAGATCCATAACAAGTAGGGCATGTATCCTCAGGACTATCATCTATAATATTTTCAACAGGTCCAGTCAGGACAGGAACGAATACATCTTATTAAGAAAATCCAAGTAAATGACAAATACTATAAAACAATTATAGACAGTTATATTGATGAAGCATGGAAGTTTTAGACAGTTTAAGATGTAGAGCAACAATTAAAAATAAGGAAAGTAAATGCTATTAAACAGAAGATCATGCCAATAAAGACTGTAAATAAAAGCCAGCTGAACTGGAATAATGTGATATGAGTCCAGGTGGTACACTGTAGGTCAAGTGTGATTCCAATCAATGATTCAAGTATGGAGATTCTTTAATGGTTCTTGAGATGATTCTGGTAAATATTTTGTGGTGATTCTAGTAATGATTCTAGACAATACTCAAAGTGTGTTTTAAAATACTGAGATCGACATGTAAACGGCTAGGGGTAATCCGGTATATCACACACTGGGCAGTATGGGATGGCTATCGTTCTTGTATATTTCACAGGCAGGTGGTTCGAGTATTTGGAAATGTTTACATGTCTACTCCAGTATTTCTCCGTCCAACTAATACGAGTGAATCCATAACACGACACGTAAATCGATAATAAATCTAGCCAGAACATGAAGGTTCTTGTAGCTGATTCTTGTGGTGGTTCTTGTAATAGAGGCTAAATAAGTGTGTGTGTGTCGTATAGATGAATTCCAAAAATATAAATTCGTGTTTGTAACAGAGAATCAAATAGAACTGACTAGAACTGAAATATAGAAATCGACAAGTAAATGAAAGAACTATCAGAGAATGTACTCGCCTGTTACCCTGAGTGACTGATGAATACAGATGTCCGAACCAGAGTCACAATTTCCTATTTAGAACAACCAAATGTTATAAAGTGTCTAATATGAAATAAAAGAAATTATAATGCATTCTAAATGATTCTAGGTCATTTTGGGTCAAGGTCAACCTTTGGTCAGCTCTGGTCAACCCTGGTCAACTATTTTGGTCAAACTAGGTCAACCTGAAGTCAACTAGTCTATTATTCCAAGTTTAGGTCAAACTTGAGTTATCTAGTCATTTCAAGTACATTTGGATCAAGTTTGGGCCAAATTTGACTCAAAGTTGACTTTTGTCAACTTGGTCAACTTGTTATCCAACTATGCCTAACTTAGGCCTATTGGGTATTTCTATGTTTAACTCAAAACTAATACAACTTATCCAACTCCCATAGGCTTAGATATCAAATACCATCTCATATATATATATATATATATTTTTTTCGAAAACCAGTAATTTTATTGATAAGAGAGGAAATTACAGGTTACAAAAACTATCCCACTCCAACAAGTAGCCAAGTTCGAGGAATTATAGGCTTGTGCTTACAACGCCGCAAAGCCTTCCCTATCTGTCGTTAATTTCTGCAATCAACTGAGACACCGAGTAAGAGTACTCCTCGTACCGCCATTTATTCCTATTCTTCCAAATCACCCAACAAGTAGCCGCCACCACTATCTCCTTCAGATGAACGTTAGGCCTCTGCCACCACTCCTTGAAATAATGAGATCCACCTCCATCTTTTGACCTTGAGATCAGTCTGTAGATTGCGCCATACCTGTACAACTAAATCTCCTTCCCCAAAGACATGAGTAGTAGTCTCCACCTGCGGTCGAGAGCAGCAATGACACTTCGACCCTAGCTGAAAACCCAACGCTTGAATATTGTCGTCCGTGGGCAATTTGTTGGTGAGTATCCGCCATAGTAATATGGACCACTTGTAAGGGATACAAGAACTCCATATATGAGTAAAATGAGGCTGGATAGTTGAGGGGATACGCGCTATCTTCCAAGCCGAGGATACAGGGAAATTCTCCGAAGGAGCTCCTAACCATTTCCAGTCTCCCGAATCCGAAGTTATAAGATGATTAGCCAGTTCCCTCCCAAGCAGCAACCGCCGCCATACATGAGAGCACTTCTGTGGAGCAACAGCTGTGTCTAAATCCTAGAATTTGCAATAACGGGCAATAATGAACGCTGCCATAAGCCATCCTGCGTCTTCAATTTCCACCATAATTTGATTGTGAAAGCATGCATCATTTCTTGCAGAGTCCTAATACCCAATCCCGCTTCTTCAATAGGACGAGCCATCGACCTCCAATTTGCCCAGATGTGTTTTTATAGACCATCATTAGATCCCCAGAAAAATTGAACAAACATATTCTCCAATCGATTAAGCACCGTCTTCGGGGATTGCAGGCCGCAATCGTGTACATCGGAATTGATAACAAGACCGATTTCAATAAAGTTAATTTACCTCCACAGGAAAGTATTTTCTGCTGCCATCCTTCCAAGCGCCTGCTGATCTTTGCAAGGAGATCATCATAAAGTCTGGTTGTGCGATCCCCTACGGCCATCGGACAACCCAGGTAGGTAAATGGAGGCTGCTTGATTTCAAAACCAGTAATATTGTAGAGCTCCTCCTTTCGTTCAAAGGATGGCAGCGTATATATAGATGACTTGGCGACATTAATGCTCTGGCCTGATGCGCGCTCATATCTCCGCAACACTTTATGTAACAATTTCACCGAGCGAATGTACCCCGCTGAGAATAACAACACGTCATCTGCAAACGCCAAATGTGTGATAGCTGGGCAACCACTAGGAACGTAGTAGTGCTTGAAGGAAGCAATGTCAAGAATCTTATTGAGATTTCTCGATAAAACTTCGGCAGCAATAATAAATAACGCCGGTGATAGCGGATCCCCCTGTCGTACACCTCTAAAAGCTTTGAAATAACCAAAAGATATTCCATTAATGATTGTAGAATACCAAACATTATTCATAAGTCGAAACACCATGCTAATCCATTCTTCAGCAAAACCAAACCTACGCATAACTTGCATCAGAAAGGTCCAGTCTACCCTATCATACGCCTTGGCCATGTCGAGCTTGATTGCAATATTACCCCCCTATTATCATTGTTCATCAAACTCAGAAGCTCTTGAGCCAATAATATATTATCTACAATCTCTCGTCCGCGAACAAAACCACTTTGTTCGGGACTAATGATGCGAGGAAGAATAGGCGCAAGTCTTAATGCCAACAATTTAGAAATAACTTTGTTGAAAACATTGCATAAACTGATAGGGCGAAAATTAGTCATGTACCTGGGGTTGTTGTGTTTGGGAATCAGGACCAAAGATGTGCTAGTGATAGCCTTTGGCAAGTCGAAGCCGGCCATAAAAAGAGATATAGCTGCCAACATGTCCTCAGCAATGATAGGCCAACACTTGACAAAGAATGCAACAGTAAAGCCATCCGGTCCGCCCGCACTGCTGACATCCATACTCTTGATAGTATGCAGTATTTCTTCCTTAGTAGGTTCTGTAGTAAGGAGATCATTGTCCGCATCAGAGATAATAGCAGGAATAACTTCCAATAGTCCAGCATCCCCTTCAGTACGAGTGCTTTTATACTGTGTCTCATAATAAGAATTAGCCACATGTTGTATATCTTGTAGCTCAGTTTTAGTACTCCCCTCATCATCAATGATATGATGAATATACAGTTTCCGCTGCTTACTATTGACACACTCATGAAAATACTTTGTATTCCGATCACCATCAAGATCCTAGTTCAGGCGCGCCTTTTGCTTCCAATATGAGTCAACATAAGAATGCCGCTGCTTCAAAATTGCAGTAGATTTGTCCAGAGCCATCCTCTTCTCACTTGAACGATCAGCCTCAAAAGCCAGCTCATCAGCTAAAACTTGGTCCTCCGCTGCTTGGCACTCTTGAAAAATATCACCAAATTTGTTGTGACTCCACCTAGAAAGGGCTGTGCGACATGCTGCAAGTCGGGCACATATACGCACCAGGCTATTAGGATGATCAGTAGAAGTCCAAGCCTGCTGAACCAGATCCATAAAGCCCTCTTGCTTAGTCCAAAATCAAGAAATCAAAACGAGCGCCTTTCCCCCTCCTTCCTCGCCAAAAATTTGATCAACAAAGGTGCATGATCTGAATCCGCTCTATTAAGGTGTTCCTCCTTCGACAATGGAGCAATATTATAGAAATCATGAGTAAGCAGCATCCGATCCAGACGCGATCCTCTTCTCTCCCCGAACTTGGAGCGGAACCAAGTGAATTTACTCCCTATAATAGGAAGTTCAGTAAGACCAGCAGATAACTGAAAGTTTTGAAACTCATGCATAGATATAGGACATGGAAGCCTGCCTCCAACCTTCTCTTCCTCACACGAAATAGCATTAAAATCTCCACCAACAGCCCATGGAATAGTGTAACTCGAACGTAAATGAAGCAGCCTCTCCCACATGCTCCTACGTCCCTCTTTCTTATTATGACCATGCACAAAAGAGAACATGACTTCATTTAAGTATTCATTTTGAAAGCCAATAGTGGCAGCTTGATCAAAGGAATCCATCACAGAGAAAGTACATCCTGCCTTGGCCAGTACCCAAATATTGCCTTTATCATTAGCATAGCTCTTATCAAATCCAAGCTTAAGTTGATAATGAAGCAGTTTAGAACTGTCCACCTTAGGCTCCAAAATAGCCAACAGTTGAACTTTATTCCCCCGACAAATGTTACGAAGTCTTTTAAGAGCCATTTTGCTTGCAACCCTACGAATGTTCTAACACAATATGTTAAACATTGGCAGGGATAGAGGTTGTACCAGAGTTTTTGAGTGCAGACGATCAGAGAACCCTATCAGTTGGCTCCACCTCCTTCTTTTTCCGCTTTGGTTTGTCGACCGCCGTCGACACATCCTCCTCTTCTTCAACAACATCAGCCCAACTCCGCAGTTCCCCTTCCTCTTCGCTACCTTCTTCATCTTCCTCAACAGTTTGGTCTGGTGGATCAGGAGTGAGAGGTTCTTGAGACACCAGCATCGTATTAATGGCAGCATTAGTATCCAAAGCCGGTTCTGTAATGGCATCTGTCCCATCATTAGGCTGATTGGACACAAGCTCAGTAGCCGTCAATTCCTGCTCTTCTACTATAGTCTGCTGGTTAATAACCGGGGCTTGAAGTGGTGGTTGCTCCGCACTGGAATCCAACGACTGGTCTGTAATCCTTGAAGGTTGGGCCGCAACTTCCCTTTGAAGAATGTGAACAATCTCAGGCACGTGAAGTTTTGCACTAGTAGAAGCCGGAGTTTCCTTTAGTAGAGGTTCTTTGCCTTTGTCTTTTTGTTTTAGTTTGCATGAGCCAATTGAATGCCCTTGATGACGGCAGTGAGCACAATAAAGGGGAGTTGACTCATATTCAATTAATTGCCAGAATCCACCACTAGGTAAGTTGATACGGATTCGATGCTGAAGTGGTTTGGAAGCGTCAACCTCAACGAAAATTCGAGCCATGCTTGGCCGAAATAACTCTGACGTTTCCTTATCAATCTTCAGGGGGGTACCAAAAGCAGCAGCAATGGCAAAGAGCACATCCTTCGCATAGAGATGGTGCGGAAGATTCGGTAAATTGATCCACACTGGTATTTTTGGTGATTCCTGAGATGGAGTGAAATCTGGATCCCACTTGAAGATCCTCATGGGAGCCCTAGAAACGTACCACAAATCTTTTGATCGAAGTCGAAGAAAATCGACTTCACTAGAAGGTCTGATAAGGATGTGTTTTTCATCAATCACCCCAGCCGAGATAGAGCCAATGAACTCGAATCCAGTGAGGGCCTTCCTGATCAAATCGATCGGAGGCCGATTATGTGAAAACTTGCCAATTAAAACATATTTGAAAGGATTCACCAGGATGGATTCTTCTTCCTCCGAAAAGGAAATTGAAGGAGAGCTTTTGAATGTAGTGATCATCCGCGGCACAATGACTGGATCAACAGGAGTCGATCCCTTCACGGCCTCCGCGAAGGATTTAGCCACCATAACCCTAGAAGAAATCAAGCACAGAGGAAGGCCACCAACCAACTGGTTTGGCGGCCAAGAGAAGACCCCGGCCCGGCCAAAGGCCACGCCGGTGGTGGTGGAGACGAGAGAACTAGGGTTTCAGGGGCGGCAGATCGCGAGAGCTCCGACATAAAAATATATATCGTCATATATATATATATATATATATATATATATATATATATATATATATATAAATATATATAAAAATATATATATATATATGTATGTTTTAAATATAGATATGCGTATATATATTTTGATGAGATTTGTCGAGCTATTTCAATCCCAGGTCTGAGATTCATTTCCCTTCGTAAAGCCCAACATTTTTCTCTCCTATACATATATATATATATATATATATATATATATATATATATAAATATATATATATATATATATATATATATAAATATATATAAGTTTCCTTTAAATAGATTGTGTATATATGTATATATATATATATATATATATATATATATATATATATATATATATGAGATATTTATATAGTGGTATATATAACCATTTATTCTCAGAATTGTACCCCCCTAACTGTAGCTCTTCACACACACACACACATAATCTCTCTTCACAAGTTGTAGTATATGTGTGTGTATATATATATATATATATTTTTTTTTTGTGTATATGTGTGTATATATATATATATATATATATATATATATGTGTGTGTGTGTGTGTGTGTGTGTGTGTGTGTGTGTGTGTGTGTGTGTGTATATGTAGATACACTACCTAAAATGAATGAATATATACACACACACACACACACACACACACACACACACACACACACACACACACACACACACACACATATATATATATATATATATATATATATATATATATATATTAGGAAACCCGAAACTTTATTGAAGTAGTAGGCGCAAAATGCCGAAGCCTATACAAGTAAGCGCGCTCGCGCGACAAAAGGGAAAAAAGAAAAAGCGCGGGACGCGCACAAAAAGGGGGCGGGACGGAGCAACGCCGACAGGGTGGACGCGAGAGATCCTGGGGGCGACCAAAACAATGGCCTCCCAGAAGAAGCAAAAAATCTTGAGGGCGACCTAATAAAGGGCCTTCCAGAACGAGTTGGAGACGTAGGAACAGCGCCTCCTGGCTTTGATGCTTTGTCTGGTGACCTCTCTGAATAGCTGTAGAGGGGGGATTTGGCGCCCTTCGTATCTAAATTTGTTCCTGTTCTTCCAAAGGACCCAAATACCGACGGCTGCTACGATCTGATGCCCGTGGGAGCGGCTCCAGTTGGCTAGGAGATCGTAGAGGCCCCCGGTCGGTTGAACCAGACTAAGTCTATGATGAAGCTTGGACCAAATGCTTGCAGCCAGCTCCTCCAAAAGAAGGATGTGCTCTGCTGATTCTGAAGTGTGCTCCTCACAGCAGTGGCAATGGAAGACGAGGCTGAATCCCATGGATCTGATGAGGTCGTTCGTCGGAAGCTTGTGACGGAGTGCACGCCAGATAATGATATACCATTTGATGGGAATGCAGGTCTGCCAAAACTTGGCATATACTGTATCTGGCATATCGCTGCCTCTAGCCACGATTCTGGCGGAAGCCAAAGTGATTGTCCCACTCAGGTTGGGGGACCATCTCCAAGTGTCGATCGTGTCAGTGACCCATAAATTAGTAGCAAGCAGACTGGTAGCCGCTGGTTGGCCAAGCCAATCTCTGACCCTCCTCCAATTCCATCCGAAGCTACCCTCCCAAAGATCTCTAATAGTGCACCCCTGCGGAGTAAGAATGTTGGGGAGTATGTTGTCTTCTCCAAGCCACCACTCCAGACAAGCCGATGAGCGACCGTTGCCCAACAGGAGACGGATCAGGGGTTCCACGGTGATGCGGCCCCGAATTATACGGCTCTACGATGCCGAGGATCTATTGTTAGTGATCGTCTCCGACATATGGGAGAATTTGGAGTACCTAGCTCTCATAAAGTTCGTCCATAACGAGGTCTCGGTGCGTAACTTCCACCACAACTTCATAGAGCAGGCGTCCACGATGTAGGCAAGTATGCGAAAACCCAGACCTCCTTCATCTGTGGGTTTGGCCATAGTCTCCCAACCGGCCCAGTGATGTTTATCCCTGCCGTCGCTATGACCCCAAAAGAACTTGGCGAAGAGGGATTCGAGAGAGTTGAGCACCTTTGTCACGACCCGCTACCCAAATTGTTGGGCCAGGCCGAGTCATGCCCAGCCTACGTTTGAGATAAAACGTAGTAAGCTGTTCTAAAGACAACAGGATAAGACTAAATGTGCTAACAGTTCTATAAGTGAAGAAGAATCATAAATGCTCCAAACACAAAAGTCGTCGTATATAGTAAATATCCAAGTACAAGTAAACTGAAATGTAAAACTGGATACATATCCAGTTACAAAATGATGTAGTCTAATACATGTCTACTCCCAAAAGTCTAAGTAAACAAAAAGACAACTAGGCGAGGTTCCCTGCAGGAACATCCTCGTAAAGCAGAGCCGGGTCCTCGGCAGTATCTCCATAGTATGTGTCACAGAGTAACTCCTCCTCAGTAAGGATACCTACAACGTTATCCTGTCAGGACGGGAGCAAGTACTAAATCTAACAAACATATAATACTGATCATGTGATGAAGAGGAAATGACATATCATGTTGGTTCAGTTTTAGGTATGTTTTAGCATGGCGATAGATATACATTTTAAAGTTTAAAACTGTAGTAGGTGAGTGATCAGTCAATAGGTAATCAGGATGTACAGCGGTACATATCAATTTTCTGATGTGCACGTACGTACACATAACAGCATCGGTGTATATCCATACACAAATGCGGGACCAGACATACGACACAGATACATATAGAATGTAACGGTGCTCGGTAAATACATACGGAGAAGGGGGTCATGATCACGTACACTACTAGCAGTTTCCCCTTAACCCGTTATTTAAGCATGTGAGAGATCATGAGATACTGTATAAACATGGTAGAAACTGAAAGTAATACAACATGTGAAGTTCTAACTTGCTACCCCAAGGATCAGCATTTAACATGGTTGGTGATTCGCAGTTTTATGGTTTATAGCAGTATGTAAAGTTCGTAGAAAGTACTTGCCTCTAGCAAAGCAAAACAAAACAAGCTGCGATAACAATGCTATGGATGTCTGATAGCTCGTCACTGTAGAAGTAAATACAACAACTTAGTTTTACACTAAGCTAAGACACTAGGACACTAATTTGTGAAATACGACTTGTGACTGGGCACCTAGCCAAAATGATAACTTGGCATAGGAGACCAATATGGGGTGACACACTATGTTAACTAACTTTCTAGGGTCTTTATACTAGTGAGGGATGGGGTTCAACACGACTAAAAACTCCAAATAACACAAAAAGCTACAAGTCGTAATTAATCAATAAATAAATCAAAAGATTATTGTGTTCTAACAATTTTAGAGATAGGCAAAGAGCCTAGTTTTTCTTAAAGTAAAGTATTAAAGTGATCCTTGTTAATCATAGAAATTTATTATAATTTTTCTGGAATTTATTAACCAGTACAAATATTTTATAAAAATCAGTTTTCCCAAGTATACAGAAAATGAGTTTTGGTTTCATATGCCAAACTAGTGGCAAAACAGTAAATTAAATACTACAAAAATTATACTAAATTAGCTAACTTAACATAGTATCTAAAAACTATTTTTTCCACAATTTTAACAATACTTTAAATATTTTTAGAAAATCAAAAACAGCATTGCACACAATAATTAATTATCTGCGTATTTTGTCCATGTATATAATTTGAACCAAAGTTCAAATACAGGACCCAAGGCCATGAATCAAGTCCAATATGACTTGTACAGGTCTTGAATGTGTGAAAACACATTTGAGCCCAAATACCCATGCTAGGCTTGGACACCAAATGGTCGCAGTAATTTAAATATGACAAAAATACAATTTGGTAATAGTCAAAATAAATATTATTATTTTAATAAGGTAAAGTTTTACATAGTAACTATAAAAGTATGAACATTATTTTATATAAATAATTTACACTAAGCTAAGTAAAATACATATAGAAAATAATATATATATATATATAAATATAGGGATATTTATATATATATAGGAAAATGCTTAACTATATTATATATATATATACATACATAAAATAATAAAGTATATATATATATATATATATATATATATATATATATATATATATATATATATATATATATATATAAACAGCAACTATATATACCTAAATATAGTATATATATTAATACATATATATATACAAAAATATGTATATACATATATATATAAATAGATATATATATAAAAGGAAAAAGGAAAAATGAAAAGAAAAAGAAAAAGGAAAAAAAACTGCAGGGGCCGGGCTCGAACCCGAGCCATCACAGCGCGCGGGAGGGGGGGGGGGTTTAGCTTAGGATGGGCTGGCCAGGGGGTCAGCCCATCAGTTGTGTTAGGGAAGGGGTTGGGTTTGTTTTATTTTATTTTAGGTTAGGTTAATAATAAAAAAAAAATATAAAATCTATCCTGTGTCCTGACAGTTAAGGACACAGTGTTTTCTCGTGTCCGTGCTTCGTACAACACGCACGAACCCTAGTTCTCGTGTCCAGCTACTGGACGAACATCCCCGTGTCCTGGCGAGTCTCATATGTGAAGACGAGACTCGCACGACACGAATCAAAGCTGATACTTACGTGTCCGGTCAACCAAGGGTGAATCGAAGGTCGGGGACGGCGGAGGAGGCGTCGTGGCGGTGGCGGAGTGGTGGCGCTGCGGTGGACTCGTCAAGGCACGTCGGATGAGGGTGGTTGGGGGCGGTGATGGTTGACGGTGGAGCTGGGCTGGGGGTTAGTCGGAGTTAGGGTTCCGGTTAGGGTCTTTAGGAGATGGGCGGAGCTAGGGCGTCGGTGGTGGTCGGGGGAAGTGGTAGCTAGGCTGAGGGGGAGAGGGGGAGTTTAAATAGGGCTCGAAGTCGGTCGGGGCAGCCGGAAAAGGCGGGGGCTGCCCGTCGGCGACGTGGCTGGTCGTCGGGTCAGCGGGGGTGGGTGAGCGAGCTGGAGGAGAGAGAGAGTTGGTCGGGGGGGGTGTTTTGGTAATTTGCTATTTGGTCCCCTAGGAACTTAGGATGTACAAATAGGTCCAAACAGCAGTAAATACAAATTATAATTTGCATAACAGAATTTAAAACAATTAATAAATTACAAACTAATATACTAACAATTTTTAATAATTGCAAAACACTATTAAAACAATTCAGAAAATTACAAAATGCTATTAAAACATTTAAATAAATTACAAAATGATATTTTTGTATTTAAAACTTATTTAAAATTCATTTTAAAAAAAATCTAGAAAATTCCTAAAATTATATTAAATTATTTTAAAACCAATAATGACATTTAATAATTAATTAACACTAGTTTAAAATTTTTTGAAAATTAGGGGCTTACAAGTCTTCTCTCCTTGAAAAATTTCGTCCTCGAAATTCACAAGGATTAAAGACCCGACAATATTCTAACATAGCAAGTAATGCAACAAAATGACTAAGGCTGCGATCGAAACTAACCTCTAAGGTATCAAGCGGGAACGGGTGGTTTCCTCGCAGCGGTTGGATCGAACAAGTAAGGGTATCTCTCCCTCATGTCCGACTCCCTCTCCCAAGTAGATTCACCTGGGGAGTGACGGCTCCAAGCTACTCGCACTAGGGGTATAACCTTGTTCCTCAGCCTCTTCTCTCTCCGGTCTAATATCTCTACTGGCTGCTCAGAAACTGTAAGGCTCGGTCCGACCTCCAACTCTGAATGATCTAGCACATGACTGGGGTCTGGAACATACCTCCTCAGCTGAGATACGTAAAAGACGTCGTGAACTCCTGCTAGATTGGGTGGAAGTGCAACCCTATAAGCTACCTCTCCGATCCTGCCAAGTACCTCGAACGGCCCGATGTATCTGGGGCTCAGCTTCCCTCCTCGTCCGAGCCGGATCGTCCCTCTGGTAGGTAATATCTTCACTAGCACCATATCGCCGTCTGCGAACTCCATCGGCCTGCGACTAGCATCAGTCCAGTGTTTCTGCCTATCCTGAGCTACTCTGAGCCTGTCTCTGATCATCCCGACTTTCTCTGCTGCATCCGTGATCATCTCTGGCCCAAGCATAACTCTGTCTCCGACATCATCCCAAAAGAGCGGTGTCCGGCATCGTCGTCCATATAGCGCCTCGAAAGGAGACATACCAATACTGGCCTGGTAGCTGTTGTTGTATGAAAACTCTACCAAGTGCAGATGGCTCTCCCATGATCCTCCGAAGTCCAGCACGCAAGTCCTCAGCATATCCTCCAGTGTCTGTATCGTCCTCTCGGACTGCCCATCTGTCTGTGGGTGGTACGCCGTACTGAACTTGAGCCTACTGCCCAACTCCTCCTGCAAGCTCCTCTAGTAGTGGGATGTAAATCTGCTGTCTCTGTCTGACACGATGCTCACCGGCACTCCGTATAGGCGAACTATCTGCTGCATGTATAGCTCCGCCAACTTCTCGGTGGAAAGTCCCACCTTGAAGGGTATGAAGTGCGCACACTTCGTCAACCTGTCTACGATGACCCAGATGGCATCCTTCCCTCCTTGGGAACGAGGAAGCCCTGAAACGAAGTCCATCGTAATATGTTCCCACTTCCACTCGGGAATGGGTAACGGCTGCAACAAACCAGCTGGCCTCTGGCGCTCCGCCTTGACCTGCTGGCAAACTAGGCATCTCGAGATGAAACGTGATACATCCCTCTTCATCCCGTGCCACCAAAGATGTTCCCGCAAGTCACGGTACATCTTGTTAGCACCAGGGTAAATAGAATATCTCGATCGGTGCGCCTCCTGCAAGACTGCCTCTACTAGCTCTCCCTTCGGCACGCACAATCGGCTGCTATGCCTCAGGGATCCATCCTCTGCTATAGTAAAATCATCCAGCAATCCAGCTAATGCCTGGGGTCGAAGTCTGCGAAGGCTCTCATCTGTAGACTGTGCCTCCCGGATCTGCTCCATCAACCCTGACTGAATGTCAAGCGCCATCATCTGTATCACTGATCCTGGCCGAACTAGCTCGATACTGAGCTTCTCCAGATCCTTCCATAAATGTCGATCAATCATCAGGTACCATGCCATCGAATGCCTGCTCAGCGCATCCGCCACCACATTTGCCTTCCCGGGATGATACTGTAAATCGATGTCGAAGTCCTTCATCAACTCCAACCATCGTCTTTGCCTCATGTTCAGCTCTTTCTGCGTGAACACATACTTCAAGCTTTTGTGGTCAGTAAAGATTTCCACACGCTCTCCGTATAAGTAATGTTTCCATAACTTGAGTGCAAAGATCACCGCAGCTAACTCGAGGTCATGGGTAGGATAATTCCTCTCATGAGTCTGCAATTGCCTAGATGCATAAGCAATTACTTTCCCATGCTGCTGTAGGACACATCCTAGCCCCTTCCCAGAAGCATCACTGTAAATGGTGAATCCTCCAGAACCTGAAGGTAAAGTCAGAACTGGAGCGGTCGTCAGCCTCCTCTTCAGCTCCTCAAATGCCGCCTGGCAGTCCTCTGACCAGATGTACTCTGCCTCCTTCCGCGTCAGCTTCGTCATGGGTTCAGCTATCCTAGCAAAGTCCTGGACGAACTTTCTGTAATAGCCTGCTAAACCCAGAAAGCTCCTGATCTGTGAAACTGACGTCGGAGCCTTCCACGTCTCAACTGCAGCAATCTTCCTGGGATCCACCGAGATTCCATCTCCAGTGACTACATGGCCGAGAAACTCCACTCGGTCTAAAAAGAACTCGCACATCGACAATTTGGCAAACAATCTCTCCTGCCTCAGAATCCCTAAAACTATCCGCAAGTGCTCTGCATGCTCCTCTGGCGTCTTCGAGTATATCAGGATGTCGTCAATAAATACTACGACGAACTTATCATGATACTGGTGAAATGTCTTATTCATCAAGTTCATAAAGACAGCTGGCACATTTGTGAGACCAAATGGCATCACCAGAAACTCGTACTGCCCGTACTTCGTATTGAATGCCGTCTTCTGGATGTCTGCTGGCCTAACCTTCACCTGGTGGTACCCGGATCTCAAATCTATCCTGGAAAATACCTCCGTCCCGCTCAACTGGTCGAACAAATCATCTATCCTAGGCAGAGGATATTTGTTCTTGATAGTGATGGCATTCAAGGCCCGGTAATCAATACACAACCGGACTGTACCATCCTTCTTAGGCACAAAGAGCACTGGTGCTCCCCATGGAGAAGTACTGGATCGAATGAAACCCTTTTTCAACAGGTCATCAATCTGCTCTTTTATCTCTATGGCCTCCTTGGGATTCACTCTATAGCAAGCCCGGGATACTGGTGATGAACCCGGCACTAAATCTATAGTGAACTCCACATCTCTATCAGGCGGAAGTCCTGGAAGATCCTCTGGGAATACATCCATAAACTCCCTAATGATAGGGTGTGGCGGTGCTGCGTCCCCGACTGTAGCACAACAGTTCGGCTCTAGGCTGATCTCTGGCCCTGTCCTCCTGACACTGAATGGTGCTGTGCCTGGGGGACTGAACACAATACTACCCTCATGGCAATCTATAGATGCATGGGCATAGCTAAGCCAGTCCATCCCCAATATGATATCATAACCGGGGAGCGGCATCACAAAGAATCGCCCTCTGAACTCTCTCCCGGCTATAAAAATAGAACATCTATAGATAGATCTAATAGGCACTGGTCCTCCTCCCGTCATCACTCTACTAATCTCCGCAGTAGGTGTAGCTACTAGATGATGTTTATGCATAAACTGTAATGATAGAAAGCTATGAGATGTACCAGAATCAAACAAACATACAGCTAGAAAAGTATGCAAATAAACATGACCTGTGATGACGTCAGCTAAGTAATCCGGCTCCGAAACCTGCTCCGGCTCCGGCTCAGGCTCAATGGCTAGACTATAAACCCTCCCCTGAGGTCCCTTCTGCTGCTGCAGATGCTGCCCGAACCTCTGCTGCTGAGTCGGGAGCGGTCCTCTAGTCTTCGCTACTGGGCACTCTCGAAGCTGATGGGTGGCAGACCCACAAGCCAAACACTGCCCTAACTTCTTCCTGCAGATGGAAGCGTCGTGGCCTACCCTCTTGCAAAATGCACAAAAACCTCCCTTCGGCTGCTGTCGGGGTCCCGGGGCTCGAACTAGCGGGGTCTGATGATGTGGTGTAGGGGGACGGTAAGTCTGCTGGGGTGGCGTCGGCGCTCTCTGCTGGAAAGCCTGACGCTTGGACGGACCCTCATGGTGTACAGAAGCCGGCCTCTTGCATGACAGAAGATGCTCCTCGATGTTCCGGGCTAACTCTAGGCTCTGGTAGTAGTCAGTCGTACCGTTCGCCACTATAAGGATGCCAATGTCTGGGACTAGACCATGGCAAAACCTACGGGTCATCTCCTCTGGATCAGCAACCAGACTAGGAGCAAAACGGCTCAAGCGACTAAACTCTCCCGCATAGTCATCAACAGAACGGTTCCCCTGCTGGATGTTCTGGAATCGTAGCCCCATGGCTACTCTAGCAGTGGTCGAGAAGAATTTCTTCTTGAACTGGGTCTTGAACTGGTCCCAGGTGGCTCTACCTCTCGCGAACAACGACTCATTCCTGAACCAGACTCCGGCTAAGTCTATCAGCAGAAATCCTGCTGCCTCGACCTGAAGGTCATCCGGTATCCTAACTCCCAGAAGCTTCCTCTCTACAGAATCTAGCCAGTCATCAGCTACTACTATGCCCTCAGTCCCTGAGAACTCCTTGGGATTCAGACCCATGAAGTCCTTGACCGTCCTCGCTCTCTGCCGTGGCTCTACATGTGGTGGGACCACGGGACGTCCCTCAGAATGCTCCATGCTCTGGTGGAGTAGGGTAGTCTGCTCCTGATGGGTTGTTAGGAACCCCTGGATCAGTGTGAGCAGCTGGGTCCCGTCGAGAGTGACGGAAGCCTGGGTGGGTATAGTGATAGGGGGTGGTGGAAGTATCGGGGCCTGCTGGGACTGGGATGTGGAAGGTGGTATCTGGGTCTGTGGATCTGTGGAATGGAGAAATGTGGTAGGTGGAGGTGTATCAGTCAACCGGTCAGCTGACTGGATATGGAGGGCCCCATTCTCGGGGGTAACATACTGGGACGAACGAGTAAGCACCATCTAAATTACACATAAAAAGACTTATAAGGACTTATTTAAAGCAAGCAATCATATGCAAGAAAATCTAATTATAATAGCAAATATGTGATGTATTTCCTATGTTGCAATCCTAGCATTCCTCTAAGTGTTCTAAGCGTCTTTCCTAATGTTGTCTAATTACCTTAAGTTCCTAATTGCAGGCATGCCTGGTACAATAACGTAACCAAACAGTTTAGTCAGGACCTGCATGGGCCACCACTAAAAATATGTCACGACCCGCTACCCAAATTGTTGGTCCAGGCCGAGTCATACCCAGCCTACATTTGAGATAAAACGTAGTAAGCTGTTCTAAAGACAACAGGATAAGACTAAATGTGCTAACAGTTCTATAAGTGAAGAAGAATCATAAATGCTCCAAACACAAAAGTCGTCGTATATAGTAAATATCCAAGTACAAGTAAACTGAAATGTAAAACTGGATACATGTCCAGTTACAAAATGATGTAGTCTAATACATGTCTACTTCCAAAAGTCTAAGTAAACAAAAAGACAACTAGGCGAGGTTCCCTGCAGGAACATCCTCGTAAAGCAGAGCCGGGTCCTCGGCAGTATCTCCATAGTATGTGTCACAGAGTAACTCCTCCTCAGTAAGGATACCTACATCGTTATCCTGTCAGGATGGGAGCAAGTACTAAATCTAACAAACATATAATACTGATCATGTGATGAAGAGGAAATGACATATCATGTTGGTTCAGTTTTAGGTATGTTTTAGCATGGCGATAGATATACATTTTAAAGTTTAAAACTGTAGTAGGTGAGTGATCAGTCAATAGGTAATCAGGATGTACAGCGGTACATATCAATTTTCTGATGTGCACGTACGTACACATAACGGCATCGGTGTATATCCATACACAAACGCGGGACCAGACATACGACACAGATACATATAGAATGTAACGGTGCTCGGTAAATACATACGGAGAAGGGGGTCATGATCACGTACACTACTAGCAGTTTCCCCTTAACCCGTTATTTAAGCATGTGAGAGATCATGAGATACTGTATAAACATGGTAGAAACTGAAAGTAATACAACATGTGAAGTTCTAACTTGCTACCCCAAGGATCAGCATTTAACATGGTTGGTGATTCGCAGTTTTATGGTTTATAGCAGTATGTAAAGTTCGTAGAAAGTACTTGCCTCTAGCAAAGCAAAATAAAACAAACTGCGATAACAATGCTATGGATGTCTGGTAGCTCGTCACTGTAGAAGTAAATATAACAACTTAGTTTTACACTAAGCTAAGACACTAGGACACTAATTTGTGAAACACGACTTGTGACTGGGCACCTAGCCAAAATGATGACTTGGCATAGGAGACCAATGTGGGGTGACACACTATGTTAACTAACTTTCTAGGGTCTTTATACTAGTGAGGGATGGGGTTCAACACGACTAAAAACTCCAAATAACACAAAAAGCTACAAGTCGTAATTAATCAATAAATAAATTAAAAGATCATTGTGTTCTAATAATTTTAGAGATAGGCAAAGAGCCTAGTTTTTCTTAAAGTAAAGTACTAAAGTGATCCTTGTTAATCATAGAAATTTATTATAATTTTTCTGGAATTTATTAACCAGTACAAATATTTTATAAAAATCAGTTTTCCTAAGTATACAGAAAATGAGTTTTGGTTTCATATGCCAAACTAGTGGCAAAACAGTAAATTAAATACTACAAAAATTATACTAAATTAGCTAACTTAACATAGTATCTAAAAACTATTTTTTCCACAATTTTAACAATACTTTAAGTATTTTTAGAAAATCAAAAACAGCATTGCACACAATAATTAATTATCTGCGTATTTTGTCCATGTATATAATTTGAACCAAAGTTCAAATACAGGACCCAAGGCCATGAATCAAGTCCAATATGACTTGTACAGGTCTTGAATGTGTGAAAACACATTTGAGCCCAAATACCCATGCTAGGCTTGGACACCAAATGGTTGCAGTAATTTAAATATGACAAAAATACAATTTGGTAATAGTCAAAATAAATATTTTATTTTAATAAGGTAAAGTTTTACATAGTAACTATGAAAGTATGAACATTATTTTATATAAATAATTTACACTAAGCTAAGTAAAATACATATAGAAAATAATATATATATATATATAAATATAGGGATATTTATATATATATAGGAAAATGCTTAACTATATTATTATATATATATATATACATACATAAAATAATAAAGTATATATATATATATATATATATATATATATATATATAAACAGCAACTATATATACCTAAATATAGTATATATATTAATACATATATATATACAAAAATATGTATATACATATATATATAAATAGATATATATATATATAAAAGGAAAAAGGAAAAATGAAAAGAAAAAGAAAAAGGAAAAGAAACTGCAGGGGCCGGGCTCGAACCCGAGCCATCATAGCGCGCGGGGGGGGGGGGGGGGGGGTTTAGCTTAGGATGGACTGGCCAGGGGGTCAGCCCATCAGTTGTGTTAGGGAAGGGGTTGGGTTTGTTTTATTTCATTTTAGGTTAGGTTAATAATAAAAAAAAATATAAAATCTGTCCTGTGTCCTGACAGTTAAGGACACAGGGTTTTCTCATGTCCGTGCTTCGTACGACACGCACGAACCCTAGTTCTCGTGTCCAGCTACTGGACGAACATCCCCGTGTCCTGGCGAGTCTCATATATGAAGACGAGACTCGCACGACACGAATCAAAGCTGATACTTACGTGTCCGGTCAACCAAGGGTGAATCGAAGGTCGGGGACGGCGGAGGAGGCGTCGTGGCGGTGGCGAAGTGGTGGCGCTGCGGTGGACTCGTCAAGGCGCGTCGGATGAGGGTGGTTGGGGGCGGTGATGGTTGACGGTGGAGCTGGGCTGGGGGTTAGCCGGAGTTAGGGTTCCGGTTAGGGTCTTTAGGAGATGGGCGGAGCTAGGGCGTCGGTGGTGGTCGGGGGAAGTGGTAGCTAGGCTGAGGGGGAGAGGGGGAGTTTAAATAGGGCTCGAAGTCGGTCGGGGCAGCCGAAAAAGGCGGGGGCTGCCCGTCGGTGAAGTGGCTGGTCGTCGGGTCAGTGGGGGTGGGTGAGCGAGCTGGAGGAGAGAGAGAGTTGGTCGGGGGGGTGTTTTGGTAATTTGCTATTTGGTCCCCTAGGAACTTAGGATTTACAAATAGGTCCAAACAGCAGTAAATGCAAATTATAATTTGCATAACAGAATTTAAAACAATTAATAAATTACAAACTAATATACTAACAATTTTTAATAATTGCAAAACACTATTAAAACAATTCAGAAAATTACAAAATGCTATTAAAACATTTAAATAAATTACAAAATAATATTTTTGTATTTAAAACTTATTTAAAATTCATTTTAAAAAAATCTAGAAAATTCCTAAAATCATATTAAATTATTTTAAAACCAATAATGACATTTAATAATTAATTAACACTTGTTTAAAAATTTTTAAAAATCAGGGGCTTACAACCTTCATGGAAGGGGAGCAAACGGCCAGGGTGTACATCGGGATGGACGATAGAACGTATTTGATGAGGATCATTTTGCCCCCTGGGGATAAGGTTACGTTATGCCATCCAGCGATGAGTTTGCGGATCTTGTCTACTAGATGCTCATATATCCCCGAGTTGGACTTACCGTACACCAACGGGCACCCGAGGTAAAGGAAGGGGGTAGGCCGTGCCGAAGGAGGTCATATTGGAGAGAAGAGTTGAGCGAGTTCTGTCAGCTTTGTGATGGGTGTAGATGACGCTCTTGTTGTTGTTTACGCGCTGTCCAGAGCAAGTGGTGTATCTGTCGATGGTACTCAAGACAACCTCGATCAATCCGCTGTCTCCAGAGGAGAAGATAAGTATATCGTCTGTGTAAGCCAGGTGAGTGATTAGTGGACAGCCGGTAGTGGTGTGAAAATGATTGAAGCCGGACATTCTGGGCATGCTATTGAGGCTTTTGTTGAGAACTTCTGCCGCAATGATAAAAATGGTGGATGAGAGGGGATCCCCCTGTCTAACCCCGCGAGTGGATCGAAAGAATCCCGCAGCCTGGCCGTTGATGACGGTAGAAAACCACACATTGTTGATGGATCTAAAAATGATGTCAATCCACGGTTCGGAGAAGCCAAAGGCCCTGAATACCCAGATCATGAATTGCCAGTCGAGACGGTCGTACGCCTTTTCCATGTCGAGTTTGATGGCCACATTCCCTCCCCTGGACGGGAACTTCATGCAAGTGATCATCTCTTGTGCAAGGAGGATGTTGTCAGTTATATTACGACCTTTAACAAACCCGCTTTGCTCTTCGGAAATGATCTTGGGGAGGAGATCGGACATCCGGTTGGCGACGATCTTAGATATGATCTTGTTGGTGAAGGTACAGAGGCTGATTGGACAAAAGTCTTTAAAGGTTTCCAAGTTTTCTTTCTTTGGGATAAGGATGATGTTGGCACAGGAAATCGAATTGGGATATCTGGCCCCTTGGAGAAAGGCTATAGTGGCTTCAACTAAGTCAGTTTTGAGGGTGTTCCAGCAAGCTCTGAAGAAGACCCCGTTGAAGCCATCCTGCCCCGGAGCACTGTGCTCGTTAATGGACCATACAGCCGCTTTGACCTCCTCCTCCGAAGTGGTTGCCAGCAGGGTCTCGTTCTCGTGGTCGCTAATGAGGGAAGGGATAACAGACAATAGTGCCACGTCTTTGACGACCCGCTCTTTGGTGAATAGGTTAGAGAAGAAGTTCATAGCCGCAGCCTGAATGCCGGCTTGGTCGTCCACCAGGGTGCCGTTGTCGTCAAGAATATGGTGTCATTTTTGTTTGTTCCTGCGGCCTTTGACGCACGCGTGAAAGAATCTGGTATTCCGGTCACCGTCGGTATCCCATATCGATCTAGCTTTCAGTCTCCAAAATTCGGTCTCCACTCTCAGCATGGATTTAAGGAGTGCTCTGGCGAGGTTGAGCGAGGCGCGGGCCTCCGTGGATCTATTAATGGCAAACGAAGTCTCCGTGCGGGTGACGTCGTCCTCTGCCTCCTTAATAGCCTGGAAGATGTCTCCGAAAGCCTCTTTACTCCATGACGAGAGAGCCTTACGAGTGGCTTTAAGCTTAGCCGCCATCCGGGCCAGGGGGTCAAGATCTGAGACGGAATTCCAAGCGAAATCAACGATGTTCTAGAATTGGGGGTGATGACGCCAAAAGTCTAGGAAGCGAAATGCTTTTTTGTTGCCGGCGTGATTGTTGCTGATCTGGACAAGAAGAGGGGAGTGATCCGATTCAGTGGAGTTCAGATGAGAGAGGTTAGTGATCAGGCCCATGTCGGACCAGCAATCATTGGTCATCGCCTGATCTAATCGGGAGTACTGCCGCCGATGACCCTCCTGCATGTTGTACCAGGTGAAGGCGCTGCCGTAGAATGGGATGGGGTGAGGTTGCCATTAAAGGTGAAGTTGTTGAAGTCGTCCATCGCTGGCTGGGGAGGAGGGCGGCCGCCGGATTTCTCCTCTCTGCAAGAAACCGTGTTGAAGTCTCCGATGCAGAGCCACGGAAGACCTAGGGAATGAACCTCCAGAAGATCGGTCCCGAGCGCTCAACTCTCTGGGATGTCGCAACTGCCATGGACGGCGAAGAGGACAGAACAGGACTTGAGGGCCGGGTGTTTAATCCAACATGAGAGAGCCTGAGGCGAGTCTTGAATGATGCAAAATTTGAAATCATGCGCGAGCAGAATCCAGATGACATTGCATCCGGTGATGGCTTGAGGGAATCCTAACTTGAGTTGAATGTCTTTGATTCTTTTTTGAGGGATTTTGTGTTCAATAATGATTAAGAGGTCAATAGGATTTAATTTCTTGAGGCTGAGGATTCTGTTCATTGTTGGTTTGTTGCCGAGCCCTCTCGCATTCCAGGAGATGATGTTAAGCATTGGATATGGGAGTAGAAAGGGGGTGACTGAGCTTCATGGCGGACCTAGTTGTCCTTGTCGTCATCTGTTTTTGTTTGTTTTTATTCTTCTTAGAAAAGGTTTTATTGGTGGAGTTCTCTTATTATATCATGTATGTCTATTTCTATATATCATGTTCTCTTTTACAGTCTCATTTCTTTATCAGTAGTTCATGTATATTATTCTATAGCATGTTTTATATTTTCTTTCATGTTATGATCTGTATCAGAGATATATATTCGTTCCTGTCCTGACTGGACCTATTGAAATACTACAGATGATGAGGATTGCTGCGACACTTACTATGGAGCAGGCTTAGTTGACACATGTGACCTAGACCCTCAGCAGGATCCACTAGTTGTTGAGGACTTGCCATTAGTTTAGATAGACTTATATCATTATCTAGTCATTGAGACATTGTGATTGTATTGAGATATTATTTATGGTGTAGTTTACACCGAGACTTATTATTCATATTGTGACTCTATGTTGAGATGATCTTATCTTCTTTTTCATCTTAGTTGTGATTGAGATTACTTATTATATTGTTCTCCTTGCGAAGCATATTCTAGATTGTGTTAGATGTTGGACCTAGGACAGCGTTCTACCACCGACACTATGGCGTAGGCTGGACGTACCCACTTTTCGTACCCTTACACTGGGTGCGGGTCGTGACACATTTTTTAGTGGTGGCCCATGCAGGTGCTCTCAGTTGCAACTAGTACAATTTCGTAGTGGTACTCAAACTAGAGTATCACTACAGCCTGTAGTAGGATATAGGATATAATTTAAGGTCCTCAATCACATTAGGAAAAATCTTATCTAATTCTTGCTGCTAATTGCCTTCTTTTGAAAACAAACTGTCCTCCTTTGATTATATCACTTTTTCTCAGTAATTGATTCTTGTTTGATCTATCTTCAGGATGGTGGAGACACGATCGCAACGCTCTAGCCAAAGGGATACCGTTGAGAGGTCTGTTACTTCTTACCCGACTCAGCAGGACCCTGGGACCATAGTACCTCTTGTTCCAGCTCAGGTGGGGCCGTCTACAGCTTTTGGGGGTGCCCCTCCACCGGTTCCGAAGACTATCCTAGGAGTTCAGAGGATTCTACCACCACCGCCTCCGGGGACAGTTGATATGGCGCAGTTCTTTGCCTTAATGCAGCAGATGATGGAGACTCAGTGGCGCCAGGCAGAGGATATCAGGCAGGGCATTGACATTGTACATCAGCTAGCCATGGTGGCAGTAGAGAAGGTGGCTGTCCAACCACAAAAAGGGCAGATACAGTCGTACCAGCCAAGGACTCCAGGCATTCAGGACTTTCAGAAGATGCGGCCGTGAGACTTCAAGGGTACCGAGGGTATCCTATATGCCGACGACTGGATCGAGCATATAGAGAAGATCTTTCGTCTTGCAGAGATCCCAGCTAGGCTTCAGATAGAAGCAGCGGACAGTCTGATGCAGGACCTTGCCCGCACTTGGTACTTGACCGACCCCAGGGTTGGTAGAGAGGGGCATACTTGGAAGGCTTTCAAGAAGATTTTCAAGGAGAAGTTCTTCTCCGACAAAGCACTTGGCGCTTTGCAGACGCATTTCGAGAACCTGGTCCAGGGAAACCAGACAGTATAGGAGTACGCCGAAGAGTTATACCGCCTGGGCAGATTTGTGGAGGGACTTAACGAGACAGCGAAGGCTAGGAGGATCAGGAAGGGCTTGGTTAAGGAAGTCAAGTCCTTGACCAAGAGCAACAGAAATGCTACTTTTGAGGAGATTTTGATGGGATCTATGGCAGCAGAGGACAACCTGGAACTGAAGTCGAAGAGAGGTCATGATTCACATAGAACCAGCGATAGTGGCAGCCTGGCCAAGAGGCCCCACTATCAGCAGCAGCAGCATCAGCAGAAGCCTTTTCAGCAGAAGCAGTTTGAGCAGACACCTAAACAGCAGCAGGCCATCAGTTGCACTTTCTGTAAGAAACCAGGACATGTGTGGAACGAGTGTAGGAAGAGGCTAGGTAAGTACCTACTTTATGGTACAGTAGAGCATTAGTTGAAAGATTGTCCTGTGGCTGCGGGACGTACAGCTCAGAGAGTAGGAGCCAAGGCTCCGACGGGACAGCAGAAGGGACCATTGCCGACCCAGCAGCAGAAGTTTATCTAGTACCAGCAGCAGAACAGAGGAGGTCAGCAGAGGTGAGCTTTCGCCATAGCAGCTGAGGTGTCCGAGCCAGTAGGAGATCTTATAGCAGGCTCTGTTCTTATCGACTCTTTTTCCGCATTCACGTTGTTTGATTCGGGTGCTTCCCACAGCTTTGTGTCTGTATCATTTGCTGTTAGACACCAGCTTTCTTCTGAACCATTGCCTAGGACTTGCAAGACTACGACTGGGGGTGGTATTATCCTCGTCCGTGATGTTTGTAAGGATCGGAGAGTAGTTTTGGGAGATCGAGAACTGGATGCGAGTCTGCTCGTAATGCCATTACCGAACTACGATATTGTACTCGGTATGGATTGGTTGAGCAGGCACCATGCCAGCATAGATTGTCGAGGTGGTAGAGTTCTTTTCAGAGTGCCAGGAGAGCCAGAGTTTGAGTTCACCAGTCGGGAGGTGGAGCAGAGCAGCGGAGTTTTCTGTGGAGTTTCAGCAGAGGATCAGAGCGTGCCACATCCATTGATAGCTGAATTTATGGATGTATTTTCGAAGGAGTTGCCTGAGTTACCTCCGGACAGAGATGTGGAGTTTTCTATAGACTTGGTGCCCGATGTAGAGCCGATATTTTAGCTTGTCTATAGAGTGAACAACGACGAGCTTGTGGAGTTGAAGAAGCAGGTGGATGAGTTGCAGGACAAAGGCTTCATCCGATCGAGTTCTTTATCGTGGGGTGCACCAGTACTGTTCGTACCGAAGAAGGATGGGTCGGTATGGATGTGTATCGACTATAGGGCGGTCTACAACCTCACGATGAAGAACAAGTACTCGCTGCCGAGGATCGATGATCTGTTCGATTAGTTGAGCGGAGCAAAGGTATTCTCCAAAATTGATTTGAGGTCAGGTTATCATCAAGTGAAGGTAAAGAAGGAGGATATTCCTAAGACAGCATTCAGGACACGGTACGGCCAATTTGAGTTCATGGTGATATCGTTTGGGTTAACTAATGCCCCAGCGGTGTTCATGAACTTGATGAACAAGGTGTTCCACCAGTATTTGGACAAGTTTGTGGTGGTGTTCATCGACACATCTTGGTGTATTCGAAGACCCTGGAGGAGCATGAGAAGCATTTGAGAGTGGTTCTGGAGACTCTCATAAAGGAACAGCTTTATGGCAAGCTCTCGAAGTGTGAGTTCTTCCTGGATCGAGTTGATTTCCAAGGTCATGTTGTGACCGAAGATGGGATCTCAGTCAACCCAAAAAATATCAGAGCAGTTGAGGCATGGACAACACCGAGTTCAGTTGCGGAGATCAGAAGCTTTCTGGGATTGGCAGGCTACTACAGGAGGTTTGTTTAGGATTTCTTCCGGATTGTAGGGCCATTGACTAGGATGACCCGGAAGGACGCAGAGTTTATCTGGTCAGAGGAGTGTTAGGTTGCTTTGGATGAGTTGAAGAAATGACTGATGACAGCCCCGATTTTGATATTGCCATCAGGATCAGGAGGGTTCACTATCTATAGTGACGCCTCATGGAAGGGTTTGGGTTGTATCTTACAGTAGCATGGAAAGGTGATTGCCTATGCATCCAGGCAATTACGTCCGCATGAGAAGCACTAACTTACCCATGATTTGGAGTTGGCGACAGTTATCTTTGCTCTTAAGTTGTGGAAGTACTATCTATACGAAGAGCTTGTGGAGATCTTCACAGACCACAAGAGCTTGAAGTATGTGTTTACATAGAAAGAGCTCAACATGATGCAGTACAGATGGTTGGAGTTGATGAGGGACTTCGACATTTCATTACAGTATCATCCAGGGAAGGCCAACGTGGTTGTCGATGCATTGAGTAGGTATCCGGTAGCTATGTGTTTGACGGTGGATCGTCACTTGTTAGTAGACTTAGAGAGCCTGGGGATCGAGATGATTGTGCCAGAAGTTCAGATACAAATGTGGGGCCTTCAGATTCAGTCAGACGTGATAGAGAGGATCAAGTCATCTCAGTTCGATGATGTTACTCTGTGGTGTATCCGAGAGCAGGTTCGAGCAGGATTGGTGGATGATGAGTTTGTCATTACCGAGGATGGCGCATTGAGGCATAGTGTGAGACTGTGTGTGCCTAACAGAGAGCTTCGGGGGCAGGTTATGCAGGAGGCCTATTGTTCTCAGTACTCTATGCATCCAGGTGCCAACAAGATGTATAGGGATTTGAAGAAGCATATATGGTGGTATGTGATGAAGCGGGAGGTAGTATGCTTCGTAGCCAGATGTTTAGTCCATCAGTAGGTTAAGGCAGAGAGGCAGAGACCAGGAGGACTGTTACAGCCATTGTCCATTCCGGAGTGGAAGTGGGAGCATATCACGATGGACTTGGTTTCTGGATTGCCGTATACCCCAGGAAAGAAAGACGTGATTTGGGTCATCGTAGACAGGTTGACCAAATCAGCCCACTTTTTGCCATTTAATGTGGGTACGTCTACTGAGAGCCTAGCAGAGATATATATGCGGCAGATTGTCAAGATACACGGAGTTCCGGTGAGCATTATCTCGGATCGGAATAGTCACTTTATTTTCTATTTCTGGCGGAGTCTGCAGACTTGTTTAGGAACTCAGCTCAAATTCAGAACTACATACCACCCTCAGACGGATGGACAGTCAGAGAGAACTATTCAGACACTCGATGACATGCTGCAGACTTATCTTTTAGATTTTGGAGGATCATGGAAGGATCACCTGCACTTAGTGGAATTTGCATACAACAACAGTTTCCAAGCCAGTATTGGGATGTCACCATTCGAGGCACTATACGGGCATAGATGTCGTACACCATTGTCTTGGGATGACGTTGGAGAGCAAGCTTTATTGGAACCTGAGATGGTTGTTGATGCAGCTGAGAAGGTGAAGCTCATCAGATATCAACTTCGTATGGCACAGGACAGACAGCAGTATTAGGCCGAAAACCACTGAAGACCCTTATAGTTTGAGGTACAACTTAGACTTAGAATTAGAATCTTGTTTGTTTTATGATTTTTGTTTGATCATGTGATTGTTTTAGTTAAGTTGAGACCATATTTGTGCTAGGTTGGAGATCTGGTGTTCTTGAGGATATCTCCGACGCGTGGTACTATTCGCTTTGGTGGAGGTGGAAAGCTTAGTCCGCGTTTCATTGGACCGTTCGGTATCAGCGAAAGAGTCGATGATGTGTCATACAGACTGGACTTGCCCCATGCATTAGAAGGAGTCCACAATGTATTTTATGTGTCGTAGTTGAGGCGGTATATGGCAGATCCCAGCCATATACTGGATCATTTCGAGATCGAGGTGGGCCCTCCTCTTAGTTATCCAGAATAGCCTATGGAGATTCTGGATCGATGGGAGAAGGTATTGAGGAATCCGATTATACCCTTGGTTCGTGTAGCTTGGAGGTATCACTTTCTAGGTGAGTCTACTTGGGAGAGGGAGGATGAGATGTGCGAGCAATACCCTTATCTTTTTCAGTCTTGAGGTATGATTTTTCTTTCCTGCTCAGACATTCAGTTTTTTCTTTAATTTTGAGGACAAAATTATTTTAAGGAGGGTAGATTTGTCACACTCACTTCTTCTAATTAAGGGTATTTTAGTCTTTGTGTATTATTTTGAATTTATTTAAATGTTAATTAAATTGATTGCTGTGTGATTTGGATTGGTATTTTGTTAGGACCTAGATGGTATAACCTTAGTCAACCTTGTCTAGAAGCCTAATAATGTGATTAGTTTTATTATTGGCTAATTAGTTTTAATTTAGAATTTTACCTATTTTTCTAGAATTATTTAATGATTTTTAAGTCATTTTAGAAGCCTTTTTAAGCTTTTATCATTGGGCCTTTGTAGCAACCTAGGAATGCTTGGCCCATGACTTAACCTAACCATAATACCCCCTACCCATGGCCGGCCAAGCATAGCAGTAGCCCCCTCTCATTTGTGAAGAAATTTTCGTAGTCTCCATTAGATCAAAACCCTAGTTTCCTTTGCTTTAAACCCTAACTTTCTCATCCGACATCCGATTCGTGCCAAACAAATTACATTGCGACCGTAGAGAGGAGGACAACTTGCTAGAGTACTGCTAGCAAGGAGTTGGAGGTGTTTGCTCTGTAATACCCTAGTTCCAATATACTTTGGACTAGGAATGTAATCATGCCAGCTACATACATACGAAGTACAGGGGCCTTGTATGTATACAAAAGATGTAAAATACAGTAAACCACAACTAACTAATCTCATCCATAAAATAAGAGAATAAAATATATCATATAATGAATTGTTCTAATACAATATGTTGGGTGGAGACACATCCACTACCAACCAAAATAAAAAAGAAGAAGTACATGATATATAAAAGGACTAAGTGAAAGTAGCAAGGAGGAACCAAGTCACGTCATCAATGGAGAAGACCACGATCCCGGCGAGGATACCTATGGAAGACATGAACACACACCTGGGGAATAACCAGGTCCTCATAGGGACATAATAAGATACAGGAAGAACATGCTAATATGAACTGTCATAATAATAAAATAACATACAAAAATACTAACCTGGACACAAATATGCATAGGGAATCTAACCGCCTAATATGCAATTTAAAGGAAAACTTTCATGCGTATAGGTGGGATTTAGGCTATAAGTACGTAACAGGCTTCCAGCCATACGCATCCGACCGTAACGTCTAAAACGTCAGAGGGTATCTGCCAATATATCACGCCATAGTTCCTTTCGAAAACTATGGTTTACCTGTTTGTCTTTCAATATGCACTAGCGACTGTCCTTCCCTAATATTTCCCACACTGACCAAGTCACGTCCATGACCTGCCCAGTTTTGTAACTGCTCGAGTCTCTATACCTTAATCATAGCAGTTACGATCTATCCGTCCTACGATAATAGAGATGGCCAGTCAATAAGTCGTGCCCCTAGCAAAATGTCTCAAATCATGTAGTGTGAGTGTCATGGCCAACGGAGATATAAGGATATCCTCCAATAAGAAGGTAGTCTGCTAAAACTAAGTCAACATGCATCAAAGAAAATAAAGCAACGAAAAATGACTAATAGAGTCGCTTGCATCCAAGTGTGGCTTGGACGCACAGTTTATAACAAATAAACAAAAATATGAAATAAAGTAATAAATGCTGAAAATAAATAATATGACAATAAATTAGCAAAGTATACTTGCTTGATGTTGCGTCTGGTATGGTGCGATGATCAAGATGGCACATAATCGACATCGGTGTTACAACTAAGCAAGAGGCCTCTGATGGTGGCACGGACTGTTCCATCAGGTCCAGGACGGTCAATTTAGTTAGGGTCGACATAAAGAAGTCCAAAATTGACGAGAGATTTGAAGTAATAGGCTTAGTCATGGATAAGAGGATAATCAAATGGATTTAAATAAATATAATTTTTAGAAAAGTAGTTATACTACTTGAAAACGATATATTATTAGTTAAAATAATTTATAAAAATACGTTTGAAAACCTAGTAAACCATTTTTGGCAAATCCTTAATTTATCAAAATACCATTAGCTAACAAAACTATTTGTAAAAATATCCCCAAAATATTTTATACAGAGTCATACTTAAATCAAAAATCGTTTATAGGCAAAAAAAACTATAAGTTGGAAAATATGATTTTTGGTAGAGGAACTATGTTTTTATTAGTCAAAGATAGATGTCTGAAAAGACTGAAAAAATCACAGAATATAAAAAAATATTTCTAGAAAATATAGAATATAGTAAAGGGATTTTAAGCTAAGGCCAAATATTGTCAAATTATAATTTAGGTCCAGAAGTTATAATTTAAAACACACGCAAAATAATATAGTAATATAGTTTAGAGAATATATTTATGTATATATTATTAATAACTAATAGTATAATATTAGTAGAATAATTGAGAATAATAAAAATAAATACTATTTATGATAATTACTACAACTACAATATACAAATGTTGACACTGACAGAAAACTAGTCAAAGCATAATGTGTTTAGTACATAATGCAATACTCCATAATATAATAACAATCACCAGCAAATATTACATGTTGTTCTCCTCTTTCGAGGAGAACCAAGCATCAATAATAGGCTTTCAAAGTAAAATATGATAGAGAGAAAACTATACTAATAATAATAATAATAATAATAATAAAGTATTATGACTCCATCTTGCTATTCAAAGAACAGCTGGCACCAACCTCTCGTGAAGAGAGAAACGAAGGGAAATTAATACTGATGTGGAGAGGAATTAATACATGTGAAGAAAGAGAGAGAAAACTAGAGAGTGGGTCAAAAAAGCGGTGAGAGCGGAGAAGGGGCGAGGTGATGGGGAGGTTACCGGAGAGAGACTGGACGGTCGAGGGGAGAGGAACGGGAAGGAGGAAGGCACAGAGGGAACCGGAGTGCTGTGGTGTCCGTAGCCAAGGGAGGCGGCGGAGCTAGACAGCCACGCACGGGGGCACGGAGGCTGGGCGCAATGGAGGTAGTTCGCCGACGAGGTTGGAAGGGGAGGCCAGACACGGTAGAGCAGAGAAGGGGCACGGATACCGTGGTGCATACGGAGGAGGCAGATGCGTTTGCCGGCGTGGTCGATGCGATGGTGGTTCGTCAGCGACTTCAGGCGACAGGGGTTCAGATTTGGGGCTAACTCGCCGAGGAGGCCTGGCTCATCGATGGTCGCGCTTGGGTGATGGAGGACTGGACACGGGCGGAGAGCTCGCAAGAGTGATACGGCTCTGATCGAGGGGGACAACGGGTCGAGGTCCGTCGTGGTCGGCGAATCGGGGCGCACGGCGACCGGGGTAAGTTGGGTGAAGTTTTGGTGATGGTTTATTTTTGGGGGGTTTTCCTTGGGTAGTCGGTGGTGATGGATTGGTGGTCGGACTGTCGGTGGTCGAGAGTTCGTCGGTTGTGGTGGCAGCCGGTACAACGGCTCAAGGTCGGGGGAAGTCGACGTTGGTGGTTGCAGGAGACGAAGTATCGGGGTCGGGCATTACGAGCAGTTGGAGGCTTGGGTTTGTGGGTATGACTATGGTGGTGGCATGTTGGTCGTAATGGTGGTGTTATCGATATGTTGGTGGCAAGGGCTGGGGCAGCGCTGTTGCTGAGATGGATCAGGGAGTGGCTACTGCCTAGGCGAGGGATTTGCTTAGGTTTAGGTTTCGTGTCGTCGTGTTGGGGCTATCCGACACGACAGAGATGGGGTCGGAAGATGTGTCATGCACGACACGGGACAGTCCGCGTCCGGGTTTGTCAGATGTGGAGTAAAAATTGTATATATAGAAAGGAATAATTAGTAGATGGAAGAGGGACACGGACATGATGCATAGATTTTTGGGTTGATGGTTAAATTTTGTGTGAAGAGAACAATGACAAGCTCCCTATTTATAGGGCGAAGAGATCCCGATTTGATATGGAATAACAATAATTTAAACTCCCTTAAATGGATCACTATTAATTCAAATCAAGTTAAAACCAATTAATCCAATCCAACTAAATAAATTTTATCTATAAGTTAAAACTTTTCAAGAATAAATTAAATATTAATTTAAATTTTCATAACCATTTAAGCATTAGTTACAAATTTCAAAATAAATAATAAAAAGTGATAATAATCAATTTTGAAAATTATCATAAATGTTTTAATATTAATAGAAAATAGCTTCAGCATAACTTTTAATAAATTTAAGATGTAAATAATTTCAAAATTCAAAATATATGCATGACTTAACTTTCATGTACCTCATATAATATATTTTCATAAATATTATTTTAGAAAAAAATCATATAATAAAATAGCTTCCACTAGAAAATAAAATGAAAATATGTTTAGTCAAAGGTTTGGTATGACACTAAAACAAAGCAAGCTTTACTAACCCTATAAGTATTTTGTATCAAAATATTTATTTGCTAAATTGGTTAAGAGTTTATAATAAAACTAGTTTGAAAAAAAAAATAATTAAATATTTTGTGTCACGCGATTGTACTCGTCGTACAATACTCAAAATATAAATCAATACCAATAAAAGAAAATTAAAGTCGTAGTAAAAATTTAGGGGGTTTACATCCTACCCAACATACAAGAATTTCGTCCTCGAAATTAAGAATAAGTAGGGGGTTTGAGAAGGTACAGGTGTATATCGATACGGAACACGATCAAATCATTAGGCGAGGCAAGGAGACGACGTTTAACACAAACGTGTATTTAGAGAGACGGAAATAAATTAGGGATAGGGCTATGGGTGAGGTTGCTAACTAATGTAAGTAAAAGATCAAGAGTTTTGGAAATGAAGGTAAAATAATTTGAGAACAAGGCACATGGTCCCTTGGAAAAGATAGTCATCTAGGTTTAGGGGTACGACTAAGAAAACGTTTCTAGTCATTCCTATGTTCCAAATGATTAGATGGTCAAGGTAATAGTTTGAGGGTTAAAGGAAAGGTCGAATAACTTGAGACGAGATTGTAGTTACGTGGCTTGGCCGATGGCTAACTATCTTGGCAATAGATGGTGTGGCAACTAAGGGGATATCAAGTACGAGCATTTTTTTCATTCCAAAATAAGTGAAAGACAACGACTATTAAGAGTTTGAAGAAGCTATTATCGAATACGAATACGTGGTCCAAAGGCGACATGAATAATTCAAAAGAGAATTACCAAGGTAGTCGTGGATACACTACACCAAAATGATCATTTTGGAACACCGGACAATTTTCAATTCGGAACACTTATTGTCTGTACCTAGTGGTTATAACGGAACAAAAGTGTTCCAGGACAAAAAAGCATTCCTGATATAATTTATTTTAATTTTTGAATTTTTATTATTATTTAGGAACATTTTTATAATATACCAAATATGTTTCAAATTTGGAATACACACATGTGCATCTCACGTGCTTACTAAGCAAAGTGTTCCACCAGCAAACATTGGTTTCATTTCCCTCCCGCAACCAAAAAATTACTTTATTTCCCCCAAAACAAACCCTCGCTCCCCTAACCCAAAAAAAACTCTTTCTTCCCCCAAAAATAAAGGACTTCCTGATGAATTTACGGGAAGCTGATCCTGGCGAAGGGGAACCCACATTGCTGCTGCTGCTGATCCTGGCGAAGAGAGACCAAGAACCACATCAATCAAGGCGGTTCCTTTCCGGAGCAGATGTGTGGGCAGAGGCGGAGTGCGCAGAGGAGCAGCGAAGCAGTAGGCAGCGAATCGGAGGATTTGGAGGTTAGGTTGGATAGTTTTTTTTTTCTTTCCAATCTAGGATTAATATTCAATCTCATTGTTTAATTTAATTTGATCTAAGGAATGAGACAGAGATGATAACGAAGTGGATAATACAAATATATATGTGTGTGTGCGTGTTTTCATTATGTCATTTTTGCCCCGATCTAAATCTGTTAGAAGCACACATATTGCTTGTTGTATATATGCAACCTCTAATTCTAAATCTGTTCAAGATAACTCATGCAGTCAGTCACATGAAGATATGTTGATATGTATAATTATTGGTTTCCCAAAGCCTCGTGGAAGATAATGAAATGCCTTTGACATCATGGAGAATTGGATTGTAGTTGGGATTAACACTAGGTGCTGTGGTCCATGTCCAAATATTTTTTTGTGGCCAGTGAGAGTTGGCTGGGTTTTTTGAATTTTGTTAGTGAGGAAATTGAAACATTTGGTAATGGACCCATCGAGGCTGATGCTAGTTTATAACTTTTGTAATTTATTTCTTTGGCGACCACCTCTAATTGAATTTTATTCTGATTTTCTGCATATAGACCTAATTGGAAAAAGTAATTGAAGTAATGTTGCTGTCATATGAATGTTTCATAAATCCCAACTCTTTAAATATGGCTTGAAAACGGTGAAGCTGATCCTGGCGTAGGGGAACCCACATTTCGTCTACGGCGCTAGGGTTCTGGTGAAGCCCCTTCCTTCCTCTTCTGAAACAAGCACGATCCATATCATGTTATATATAATCTATTTTGTACCCATGTTCAGGAAGCAGCAGCAGCAAAGTGAAAGGGGTGACTTTTTCGGTTGCACCACTCCGACTGGACCAGACTCGAGAATATTCAACAACTTGGTGAGTTTGGGAAGATTCTTGGGTTTTTTATTCTACTTGTTGATATTCTTAGATGTTTGTTGTGTTTCTCATGAGAGCAGGAGCGAGAATGCGTTGCAACTGCTCTTGGAGTTTGATTTGATCCTTATGATGCTCTCTTCAATCTATAAACTTCGTCTTCATGAAGTTTCTTGTAATAATCAACGGGTTGTTCCACATAAACTTCCTATTAAAAAACTCCATTATAGAAAGTTGATTTGACATCCGTTTGGTGACCTTTAACTGATTTTATGCTGCTAATGCAAATGATCAATTGAACTGATTCCAATTGATCTGATTTCAATCTCGCAACTAGTGCAATTGATTCTTTTAGTAAATGTCAGGTTTTTTGCTTGTAGCCTTTCACAACAAGCCTTGTTTTGATCAATTGAGTCATCTTGCTTGTACTAGTCTTGTAACGATATGATGTCATCCTCTTTTCCTGCAGAAGAATTTCTGAGCTGCTCCAACCCACAAGTTTATTTTTAACATATCCAAATTGTTTTTACTTCCACTGAATGGAATACATCGATAATGGTCATTGAGGCTGTGGCTGGATTATGTAGAATCGTACGTTGAATATTCTATTCCTATATTCAGTAGGAATCCTTGAATTTTTGTGTTAAAAAATTGGCATGTTTGGAAGATTTTTGGATAGAAGAATTACTTATGTGATACTAAAGCTTATTAGCTTTAGCTATAAACATTTAGGTTTGAAAGATATTCTTGTATCTTATTAGGAATCTTCTATCAATTCTTTGGGGCACTAAGATGCTGCCGAGAAGACTCTTGTAGTGGTTGGTTGGGGTTTGTTAAATTAGCTGGTGTAACCATACTAATTACTGTTACTGTTTTCTTTTGCTATTAACAATGCAGTCATGAACACCAAAATAATCAAGTAACTACTGTAATGGTAGGATAAAAGAGCCAATTTAACAATGACATTACTTTTATAATAATAATAGTTAATTTCGGTACAGTTTTATTTCCCTCTGTCTAGAAGGAAATAGAGTAAACTTAAAGCTTATTTCTAAACTTGCCAATTATCAGAAAGAGAGAAACATTCGATAGAAGACACTAACCATAAGGGCCAATTTTGTGGTTAATAGACTTTTTGTTAAATACACAAATAGTATTTAACTTCTGTTGATACCAAACTTCTTACATTGTTGATCAAAAAATTATGCGACATTCCTACTGCTATTTATGTCATTTAGTTCATCCTGCTATACAGTGGGATAATATTGTAAATATAAGGACAGTTATTTGAAGCTATAAGTAAGCACATAGGAAAAACCAATCAACAGTAGAACATGAACTGAGGAAAAACAAATAATGAAAACACCATCCAATGCACATGGGATACTCAAAGTTATCAAAGCTTGATTAGTGAGGATTAGCATTGACCTCTGAATAGCATAGCTACTATGTTCAGAATGATACCAGGATACTCCGCAGCTTTCTGCTCATGTCACGATGACTGTTTTATATCATGTCATATTTGCTCTGAAACAAGAAGGAACACTAGTTTGGAAATCTAGTTTTAAGTACAAACTAACTTCTATCTATATTCAGAGGATCTCACATGGTTTTTACCTTAACTAATTACTTATAAGAACCAACGAGGTCATCATATAACAAAGGAAAGGGATATATCATTCTTTCTTTCTTCTTGTTTACGTTGCTCATATTAAGCTTAATGTCCTGCAAACACTATCATTGGACAAATATGGCTGCAATAATATATATCAATATTTTCTATTTTTTTATTTAGATTTGTTTTGTAACTGCGAAATTGAGACTCGGGAACATGGTATATATCAATATTATTTGGTAGAGGACTTGGGAGGAGACAGATGGTGAAGATGAGGGTGTAGCAGTGACTTCTCATGACCCATGGTGGCAAGGGCCCAGGTACGGCTCTGAACTACATGTCAACGTGGATGCCAATAAGGAGATGCAAATGTTGGTGACAGGTGCAGGTTCTTTCATTCTTCGTAGAATTTGTTTTTCATACTTGGCGTCAATTCTGTGTTCAAGTGTCCTTGTCATGTCAAAAAATGTGTCTGACATGAACCAGACATTCCAAACTACAACAGAGTACGTCAAAGTAGATATTGTGTCCATGTCGTGTCATGTCGGATTAGACGCTTGCAACAAAGCTGATAGCAGAGTATAGGGGACCGGATTAAGGCTAATGAGACCAAATGACATGATACTGGAAAATTCCTGATGTATCGATTTTATGTTCAATTGTAAATTTCTAATCCTGAACTATATAGGAACTCTTGCTAGCATGTAACAAACACATATTGTAGGTATATGACACTCACTTGGTGTATATCTTGGAGGGTCCTTTTCGTGTCTGATTCGTGTCTGACATGACAACAACAAGGATACAACATGAACTTTGCAGTGTCAGAGTTCTCCCTGGATGGTAACAGAAAAGAAAGATCATATTCTGCTTTTCTGGACCATCCTCCAAGTATATCAAAAACCTGATGGTTCCTGCATTACTCTTTTTAATTAGATTTTGTGGATGCTATATTGAAATAGGTATATTTAGAGTTAAGAAAATTGTACGACACATATCTATTGTTCTGCGTCATAGAAGGGTTAGTAGTTATCTTGGAAGTTCACTATGATTCACATACCATTTTTCGATTAACATTCAAAAAACTTGCTAACATGAAAACAACTGGTATGCCTAGTCTGCTTTCAAACTTCTGATGATGTATCTTAAACTCTAATATACATAACTGTAGTGTGCGATGCAAGCTTCGGACGAGAACACCAGCAGCTCCATCCTTCTTCATCTGTCGTACCTCATAAAATACAACATACTCAATTGGAACTTAGCCTTCTTTCATCTTCACTACTCAAGTAGCACCTTTCACAAAATGTTCAGGTATGGTTTCATATATTAAAAATAATATTGTACTATATAGACTGGATAGAGTTGTATGAGGAAGGTTTATATATATATATATATATATATATATATATATGTTTACCATGAAATATAAAAGAACAGAACAATTATCGGAGGACCGGACTTTTACTTCATGTTACAAACTCGCTTGTACAAAGAAAGCCTAGGGACGAAAACCTAGGTACAGCAGTCTAAGTACAATTGTTTATTTTAGATTCTGGGGGATGACGATAGAGGCTCGGGAAGGCGACGGCAGCCCTGTCTTACTCCTTGGACGATCGGTATGCAGCCTTGGCTCCTTGTAAAAAGATGGTTGGCGTTGACGAAAAAATACTCTTCTTGCTCCTCTGTTGCTCTTCTGGCTTCTCTCTCTCTATGTATTTTTTTTCTGACTATTGGGGAGTAGTCCCCCTGTATATACGTGTTTCTTTTTGATATTGTATATATTACAAGGGCATGGCACCTTGCTATTTATAATGGTGGGATGTGATCATTAGGGTTGCCAATGATTAGCCCTTGTAGATGGCGGTGGCTTGGGGATTGGCCAATCTAGACCGCTCATTTCTGATTGTGATAAATCCGAGCCATTAGGTGTAGATTACACCAAATCCCATTAGCAATTAATGCTGATTGGAATAAATCTTCCTTATAATGATCTTCTGATATCTGTGAATAAATTAGATCTATTCTTCTGTCACGTGTCCCAAATCATTGGGATTTGACCCAATCTTTAATGACAGCAAATCTGAGGATTTAATCGGTTTAGGACACGTGTCCTAGGAGCTGCTGGAGGGATTTGGACTACATGACTAGTGAGCCGCATATGAATGTGAGCCGCATATGGTTAAGCCCACGTGTCAGGGTTGCCTGGGCGGTGGCCCTCACTTGAGCCCTCGAACCACAAAAGAGTAATCATTGTGGGCCGCATAGGTACATATTCGCCTGAGCCGCATGGACATGATCCTCTCGAACCGCATGAGAAGTCCTCGCTCGAGCCGCATGAGCCTTTCATGGCCTTAGCCGCATAGGACAGATTCACTCTGAGCCGTATGGGAAGTTTTTTGCTTGAGCCGCATGAGACTTTCATGGCCTGAGCCGCATAGAATTTATTCTGAATCGCATAAGAAGTGAGCCGCATACGAATGCCCACATGACAAAGCCACGTGGCATTTTTATGGCTCTCAGGGAATTTGTGTTAGAGATTTTTTTCCTCTTCCCTAGAGATTCGTCATTATGACAGAGTCATAATTACCTGCCTTTGTGTCAGGGCTGTCAACTTTTCAGAGGGGTCAGCCGTCAAAGCAATTAATGTAGCATGGGTCGGAGGGGAGCACTATCCGGCCACGTGTCTTCTGAGCCGCATGGAATGCCTTGGGCCGCATAGCTCCTTATGCCGCATGACTCCCTGAGCCGCATGAGTTTTCTGAGCAGCATGGATCTTTCCTGGCCGCATGAGTCATTTTCTTTAGTATTTTCCATGCTTCTACAAGACCTTCTTCAAAGTTTTCAATTTGTAAAATTGGAATACTTTGAATAAGAAGTATGGCTGTGTTCTTCTAGCCGCATATAAAATTCTGACCGCATAGAAGTCCCGGCCGCATGAATTATTCAGCCGCATAAGTGACTCAGCCGCAGGAGACTATTCAGCCGCATAGCTTCTTGCCACGTCATTATTTGCCACGTACGGCAATCTTTAGCACTTAAATGTTGTTAATTTTTTAAAGGCCACTTTTTGGTGCGGGATCCGAGTAGCTTGGCCTTCATTTTAGGTGGCTCGCCTCGATAACCGAAGAGTTGGTCTTCGTGTATGCACGGGAATCGAAGCGTCCTTCCCTTGCCTATAAATAGGAACGTGTTCAGTTTTTGGAGAGATTTATTTTACTCTTTCTCGTCTTCGACTTCTTGCTGCCCTAACTCTCTTCCTCTTTAACCATCCATGGCTCCCAAGAAGACTGCTGCGGCTAAGGCGGTAAAAGGCAAAGGAGTTGCTTCTGCGGCGATTGCGGCGACAAACGTGGCAGCTCCTTCGCCGGCCGACATATCCTCCGTTCACCCCGACGTCCATCCTACCGCTGCCGGTAAGGGCAATACTTGGGAACCCTAACTTTCATGGCTATGTTGCATACTTTATGCACAAGACGCGTGTACGTCTCATGTTCAAGCCGCATGAGACTTCTCAGCACTTCGTCCATAGAGCCACATGAGCTTGTCATACTCAATTTGGACCGCATATGCCTTGAATCGGGCTGTATGATCTTAGTTGTTTTGAACCGCATAAGCTCACATGTCCCTGAAGCGCATAAGCTCGTCTATTTAGAGCCGCATAAGTTCATCTGAACCTGAACCGTATAGACTCGTCTGGTTCTGAGCCTCATAAAGCTATGCTGGACTGAATCGTATGTCCCCCTATTAATGTAGGACCATGTGAATTATATTCAATGATTTTTTGATCATCTCCTGTCTTTTGTTTCTCTGTAGTCTCCACGCCGAAGACCGAGATCGTTGTGAAGGAGGAGGCAGTACCGAATATGGAGGATCCAAGAGAAGAATTGGTACCCATTGGAGAGGGAAGTACTTTCCCCGTTGGGGCTGCTGTAAAGGAGGAGCCTCGATCTGAGGGTAGTATTGTTGGAAGCTCTGACTCCCCTACTCTGGATGAGGATCCTCCTCAATTGTATCACTCATATGCAAGGTGGTTGAAGGAATGGTATATGCGCCCCCGCTACTAGAGTTCACAGGCTCTTGTAGATGTCTGTCTTTAATATTTCTGTCTGTCTTTAGTTGTGCTTTGCGTCTTATTTCTTCTTTCCTTTCTGTCTGAACGAGGTGATGAAGAACTTCTTTGATTCTGTTTGTAGTCGTGTGAATGTAACCGGTTTCTGAATGAATGGCATATATTTGTTTCATTCTTTTACTTTGTAATAATTATCTTCTTAGGATATTTTGGTAGACCCATTGCCCCTAACGTACCCTGGTTTTGGATACGGACAACAAGTTTAAAAGAAGGGACCAATCATACTGACTCAAAGGTACTGAGGACATGGTGAGCATGAGGGTTTCTTTGACGGGAGGGTACATAGAATAACTCAGAGGTAATGAGGACATAGAAATTCTATGTAGAGGGGTGATTTGTTTTTGGCAGAAGTGGAACGGCTCAGAGGTAATGAGAACATGGCCATTTTGGAAATTTGTGGATCGATTTCCCTTTTTGTGCACTGGGAGTGCGGGTATTAGATCATGCGGGAGGATCTCCTTTAAGAAAAAAGTTCAGAGGTATGATCATACATAACTTTCTGTCAGAAAGAGTGACCGGAATGTGAGTTCAGAGGCACCAGCGGGTACATGACTCGATAATTTGGAATATTATAGATGTGTGAGTTCAGCGGCACCAGCGGGTACATGACTCGATGATCGGGGATATGGAGGATGTGAGTTCAGTGGTACCAGCGGGTACGTGATTCGATAATCTGGAGAATGTTGGGATGGTGAGTTCAGGGGTACCAGCGGGTACGTGACTCGATAATTTGACAAACTATGCGGGTGAGTTCAGTGGTATCAGCGAATACATGACTCAAAAATCGAGAAATTTATGGGGTGAGTTAGTGGTACCAGCGGGTACATAACTCGATAATCTGGGATTTTATAGGGTGAGTTCAGTGGTACCAGCGGGTACGTGACTCGATAATCTGGGATTTTATGGGGTGAGTTCAGTGGTACCAGCGGGTACGTGACTCAATAATCTAGAAATTTATGGAGTGAGTTCAGTGGTACCAGCGGGTACATGACTCAAAATTCTAGAAGATTGGGGGGAAGTTCAGTGGTACCAGCAGGTACGTGGCTCGATGATATGAAGAATTTGTTGTTTAGATATAATATTTCTTCAGAAACTTGCCGTTGACGGGCAACATGAGCAAGTCTCCATTTTGCTTAGCGAGGCGGTAAGCACCGTTGGAGAATACTGTCTCTATGATAAATGGGCCTTCCCATTTTGGCTGGAACTTGTCGGCGGTCTTGTGAGTCATGACCATTGGCCTCCGGACTGCCAAAACAAGATCGCCCACTTGGAATATTCTAATTTTGACCTTCTTGTTGAAGGCTCCTGAGATGCGTGCTTGGTACAGCTCGATCCTTTGCTGAGCTAGGAGGCGCTTTTCATCTAAGGCCTCTAACACTTGCAGTCGACGTCGGTAGTTGTCATCCGTTGTCAATTGATAAGTGAGGGCGACGCGGAGTGAGGGTATTTGAGTCTCTAATGGGAGAACTGCCTCACTTCCGTACACTAGGGAGAACGGCGTATTCCCAGTGGCTGTTCGAACTGTGGTACGATAAGCCCACAAGCATTCGCCGAGTTTCTCGTTCCAGTCGCGTTTGTTGGAGGAGACAAACTTCTTAAGGAGTTTGATGATTGTTTTGTTGAACGCCTCTGCTAACCCGTTTGCTGCCGGGTTGTACGGCATTGAAGCGATATTCTGAATACGGTATTTATCGCAAAACCGGTAGAATGCGTGGCTTGCAAACTGCAGACCATTATCATGGATGATCCTTCGGGGCAGTCCAAAACGGTAGATGACGTGATGCTTAAGGAAGCTGATCACGTTTGAAGTCTTGATTTCTGCGAGTAGGACAGCTTCCGCCCATTTGGAGAAGTAATCAGTGATCGCAAGTATGAAGCGATGTCCTCGGGAGGAAGGTAGGGTGATTGGACCAATGATATCTATTCCCCATGCTTTGAATGGCCAGGATGCTACCGTTGGATATAGAAACTCGGATGGTTGGTGAATGAAGTCCGCGTGGACTTGGCAGGCTTTGCATTTTCTAGCATAACCTATCGCATCTGCCACCATCGTGGGCCAATAGTAGCCCATTCGGCGAAGGCAATCTTGTAGTTTTGGGCCGGGCTGGTGGGCCCCGCAGACACCGTCATGAGCTTCTCGTACTGCTTCTTTGGCTTCTGCATTCGACAAGCACCGGAGCAATAATCCGTCGTAGGAGCGGCGATACAGCATTTTTGTCTCTGCATCGTAGAAGAATCTGAGAGAATGCCGTCTGATAGAAGTGGCTTCCTTCGGGTTCTCGGGCAGGATGTCGTAGACAACGAAGTCGATGAATGGTTGTCTCCAGTCTGGGGCATCATCGATCGTCTGGGCGGAATAACTCGCCACGAATTGCACATTGTTCTTAGGACAGACCAGTTCGTGGCCTATCACATCCACTGATTGGCGATCATAATTCGGAACTGCTAGGGAAGCGGCAAGACCAGCTAGGGCATCGGCTTCAATATTTTAGAGTCTGGGGACGTGCTCGATGAAGAACCCCTCAAATGACGAGATGATATCGATCGCTATTTGGTGATAAGGGATCATGTCTTCATGGCGGACTTCGTACGAGCCCCGGATCTGATTGACGATTAGTTGGAAATAGCCGTATGCTTTAAGGTATTCTACCCCCAGCTCTCTTGCAAGTTGGAGGCCAATGACCAGAGCGTTGTACTCGGCCACATTGTTAGAGCAGGGCACGGTGAGGGAATAAGCGCGGTTAATCACCAATCCGAAAGGGGAGATCAGCACTACCCCGACCCCGACGACTATATTGTCTTTAGGTCCGGTCCTTGAAGCACCGTCAAAGAACATTCGCCATATAGCCTCGTGAGAGATTGCATGCGAGTCAGCGACCTCGTCTGGGATCTCTTCATATATTCTGGAGGACTCCGAGCCTGGGTGGGCTGCTAAAAAGTCTGCCAGGGCTTGACCTTTGACTGCCTTTTGTGGGACAAAGATCATATGATAAGGGGACAACAATATTGCCCATGTAGCGAGTCGAGAGCTGAGTGCACCTGGTTTGGTCATGAGGACTCTGAGAGGGTTGACTCGTGAGATCACATGTATCATTTGTCCGGTAACATAGTACCGCATTTTCTGAATGGCGAACACCAGGGCGAGGTTTCCTTCTCCACAGCGGTGTATCGGTGTTCTGGCCCGATCATCATTCGGCTGAGGTAATATATGGCCTGTTCATGGCCTGCGTCGTTGTTCTGTGCCAGCAGAGCCCCAAGGGAGTGTTCTATTGCTCGTACATAGAGCAGGAATGGTTTTCCAGGAACCGGGGCCACCAAAACTGGGTAATTTGACAAATATTCTTTGATGCTGTCGAAAGCACGCTGGCATTCCTCGTCCCATACGAATGAGACTCCTTTCTTCATGAGGTGCGTGAATGGTCGGCATCGCCCGAAGAGGTTGGAAATGAACCTTCTGATGTAAGCTAGCCTCCCTTGAAGGCCTCTGAGTTCACGAAGATTTTTCGGGGGACCCATCTCCATGATTGCTTTTGTTTTCTCAGGATCTACATGGATACCCTGTGCGGTGATGATGAAGCCCAAGAACTTCCCACTGGATACGTCCAGAAAGGACTTCGTAGGGTTCATTTTCAAATTGTGCGCTCGCATTAGGTCGAATATCGTCCTTAGATCCTGCAGATGGTCTCCCTTGCTACGGCTCTTAACGGCTATATCGTCAACATAGCACTCCACCGTCTTGCGTAAGTGGTCTCTGAAGATGATGCTCATGGCTCTTTGATATGTGGCGCCAGCATTCTTTAAACCGAAAGGCATGACTGTGTAGCAGTACGTGCCAATCGGTATTCGGAATGATGTATGCTTTTCGTCGTCAGGAGAAATTTTGATTTGGTTGTACCCCGAGAAGCCATCTATGAATGACATGCGTTCGAAGCCGCAAGTATTGTCGATCATGATGTCTGTGATAGGAAGGGGGAATTCATCTTTGGGGCATGCCTCGTTCAGGTTGCGGAAGTCGATGTAGATTCAAATCTTTCCGTTCTTCTTGAGGACGGGTACTATGTTGGCGACCTAGTCTGGATGTTGCTCTTCACGAATGAAGCCGCTGGCTATTAGTTTGTTGACTTCGGCTTCGATCGCGTCTATGATGCCCGGGCGGAAGCGTCGCTGTTGTTGTTTGACTGGCTTTGCATCAGGCCGAATGTTGAGTTTGTGAAGAACAATGTCGAGATTTAACCCTGGCATATCTTCATAGCTCCAGGCGAACACATCAATATATTCTCTGACAAGTTCTAGTAGCGACTTTCGTTCTTCGTCTGTTAGGCTTTTACTAACGAAAATTGGTTTTGGAGAAGATTCACTGCCGAGGTCAACCTGTATGACTTCATCTTCAGTAGGAGGTTCTCTCAGTTCGAACCGCTTTTTCTATTGTGCGTCCAATTATTGGGCCCATGGCTCTAGCTCGAGGATTTTGGGGTTGTCTTCGTCTTCTTCGTAAGCATCGATGAAGGCCATGTTGACTGACAAGACTTGTCTGAACACGTCTCCGATGCTAGTATCCGAGTCAGAAGTTGGTGACCCGGTTGAATGTGACTGCAAGTCACATTCTTCATCTGAACTCTCAGGGGTCGTAGTAGGCGTTACATACCCTAACCTGCATCGAGTTTTGCTATAGTAGTCTCGAGGTTTGCCCGCCGGGACTGGTGGCTTCAAAGGTAATCGTCGCCCAGTGTCGTAGTTTAAACCTGGCGTCGTCTCCAGATCATACCCTTGTTTCTGCATAAGATATTTGGCTTGGGGGCTATAAAGATATAGAGGTAATCTTCCGGTATCTGACCCGAGGTCTGCTTCCTTTATGGTGAAGGAATGCGGGTCGTCCTTTCGGCCGAAGATGATTGGATGGTCCCCTCCCTCGATTATTCGGTAAGCGTCTTCTGCTGGAGTAAGCTGGATTGCGGTGTACACATTTTTCACCTGTATGTGTAGGTGAGTGCCTATACCGTGTTCCCTAGCATACATTGTACATAGCTTATTGAGCTCGGTGTAGTTCAAAGATAACCCTTTAAGGTATCTTTTTTAGGGGGATTACATCATCAGCGGAGGGGACATCAGTGTGGGCAACCACATACTTGGCTAGCTCTGGTTCCTCTTCGGCTACCCCCTGTGTGGACGAATACTGAGAGGACGACCTGAGAAGTTTGATTGTTAGTGGTTCAGTTGATGGGGCAGAGCGTGGAGTCATTGGCAGACTAGCGACCCCCAGTTTGGTACTCGATGTAGAGCGAGGAGTGGCTGGTTCGCTAGAAGTGTCAGACCTCGCATCGGGGTGACGACCCTTCTTGGGAAGGCGTATCGTCAGTGGCCTATCAGAGGGGTCGAGCTTTCCTGCTTGCGGTTGGCTGACTCTTGGTAGCCTGATTGTCAGTGGCTCCGTCGTGGGTCTCGGCACTTGGCCGGACCTTGGCAGCCGAATTATTATTTGCCCCTCTTGTGCCGCAAGGCTGATTGCATCCTTACGCAGAGCGGCCGTAAGGGGTACAAATTTGCCAGGTTTGTGAGCTTGAAGGTGGATCGTCAGAGATCCTTCTGATCTCGTGGCCGTTTCGGTACCAGTTTGTTTATTTCCTTCATCAGGGTGCCTCTTCGACTTTTCATATAGGCAGGAGTCCGAGTAGTAAGATTCGACCCTTTTGAAGGGATCGATGTCAGCAAATTCCGTCTTCACGAAGCCATGTTTGTCGACATATTTGAAGCACTGGTGTAGCGTAGAAGGCACGATCATATAATCGTGTATCCATGGGCGCCCCAAGAGGATGTTGTAAGAAATGTCTGCATCTATGACGTAGCAGGTGACTTCGGATTGGAGGTCGCTAATTTGACACTTCAGACGAATCTTCCCAATAAGGTAGCTCCTGCCCGAATTGAAACCGCTGATGGCGGTGCTTGTAGGTGTCAGGCGATGCATTGGGATGCGGAGATGATGTAGCAGACCCTTCGGGATGATGCTTATGGAAGAGCCAGGATCAATGTGCATCCGATCCACCTTCACGTCGTCGATGTATCCCGTGTAGTATAGCGGGCGATCATGTAGGTTGGTTTTGTTGAGCATGTCCTGCGGAGTGAAGACGATGTTGGGCATTGCTCCCGTGCAGGTGTAACACCCAGTTTTCTAAAATGAGGGTAATTTTGAAATTTTATATTTTAATTTATTTAATTATGATATTTAAATGATAATATGATTTTTGGTGATTTTAATCATTTTAAAACTATTTTTAAACATGACTTATTATTTTGGTGTTTGTCTAGTATAACCTTAGAGCCTAGCCATGTGATTAGGATGTTTGACTAGTACATTTTAGCATAGAGGGTATTTTGGTCATTTTAGAATTTATTTGAATTTAATATATTTTATTAGAAATTTTTTAATAATTTAATTGAATGGTTGATTTAAATACTAATTTAATTATTGCCTTGTGTTTTGGTTAGCCTAACCTAGATTGGACCTAACCTAGATGAGTCATGACTAACTTAGTGAGCCACTTTGAGAATTAGATGGGTTGGTTAAGGGGTTAAGTCAAGTTTTGTCATGGTTAAGTGATTTACAAAGGACTAAGATAGAACCCTTTGTTCTAGGCCATCTATTTCCCTTGATTCAATCCTAGCCATAGGATGAAACCTAAAAATCCTAACCCTAACTTTTATGACCAGCCAAGACCCCCCTTGCCTATATAATGTCTCTATGGGGATTTGTGCCTCTTTCTTTATTAGTTCTTCATTTTCTTAAGGAATAGGTAAGCCTCCATCAAATTTCTTCCTAGTTTAATCAATAGGACTTCTTTTTGATTGGGATTTCTTCCATTATGATCTAACCAATGTTCTCTTGCTGTTCATGGAGAGTATTCTCAAATTTGGGACAATTTGGAGCTTTTGGGTTAGCATGAAGGATCTCCCATTTTGAAGCTTCTTAAGGAGAAGAACACCAATAGGTAACTTCTCATTCTCTCCATGAAATTCCAGTTTTCTTGTATATTTGGACAGCCCTAGGAGTCCCCTAACAGTAGGAATTAGTTTCGTGTCTTGGTGGACCCATTTCGTGTCCGTATCGGATACGTATCCAATAGGATACCTAAGTGTTTGTAGAAATGCCTCTAAGAGATTTATTTTGTTGTTTTAGAAATTTGTTTGAATAGGATTGTAGATCTAGGGTTGCTCTGTGATTTTTGTGTGGACACTTGGGTGTTTCGTGTCGTGTCGTGTCCATACGAGGGACACGAACACGCTGTCTGTGTACTGTCCCTGTGTCCTGCATCACGGGGTCTGTTTCTCACGACACAGGACACGAGGACAGACAAAATTTTGGGTGAGTGTTAGGGCAGTGACTGCCACCATGCTCCCAAAATTTGGGAGCCTCTCGTTTTGTGTGCGAGGAGAAATCCTCCTCGCACTGGTCGTACTAGCCGCGCGCGCGTACTGTACGCGCGGGTAAAACCCCCTCTAATACGTACGATTATCTCGGACACGACACGTCCCCGGCCCGATTCAGGGTGATGACACCCTAGCCCTAGTCCTGGCGAACCTAGGTACACGAGCACGTGTCCTGGTTTGGCTCGTGCTGTGTGCACGAAGACACGACACGCGTGCACGACGATTGTCCTGCTGCACTGTGTCCAGGTTTTGTTTTGGGATTTAAATTCTGTTTGGACACAACGTGTCGACTTGGTTGGACATGAGGTGACCTTATAACACGTACACATGTGCTAGAGCAATTACCAACCTTTTATTTTGCAATATATTTGATTTTCAATGTATTTGGGTTTAAAATTGGGGTTCACTGATACGCAGTATCTATTTCTGTTAATTCCATAGTTCTTCCAAACTTTAACCAATTAAATGATGTTTAAATTGATATGTTTAATCCCTACTTGTGTATTAGCCTACTACAAGACTGTTTACAGATTTAGATTTGGTTTTTGTATTTCAAATAGAATTCGAACATTTGGAATGAGCTGTTAACTGGTATAGACTGAGTGTTTTGAATGAATGCATGATTCAGGAATTCATCCTGAATTTAATCACTGTTTTCAACTGAATTTTGATTCTTGAAATTTCATGTTTTATTCCTGGGCATGGTATTAGTTCACTTGGATTGTGTTAATGATAGGAAATTACTGATTTGGGCTTTTTGCATTTGGTTTGGGGTTCTTCCTTTCAAGTTCAGGAAACTGAACTTACTCACTGCTATTTCCCACTTTGCCACACTTTACTGATTTCACATGTGACACTCCTTGAATTCTGTCAACACCATGTACACACATCTCCTAACCTATTACACATCACTGTCATTGATATTGTGCTCACACACATTGCATTAGCCTTAAACCTGAGAACTTGTTTTCCTTCCCTTCCTTTAAACTGAACTGAGCTTGTAAACTGATTTTTGGGTGTCTTAATGAACTAAGATAAAGGGGTTCTTCAATGTTTAAACCTGGGTATTGTTTTGGACTGGAAATCTGAGCATGGACTGAACTGTGGTTGTTTTGATTTGGTTTTATTGCAAGAGATTTCCTATATTAAATTGAGCTTAGTTTGGGTTGATTGGTTTTGAACTTTTGGCTGTTTTGGTTAAGCAGTGGTATAATTGTATTAAGCTATGGTTTATCTTGCTAACTGTCATTTACGAATACCTGAGATTGATCCTAATTCCTGAAATCACACACATACAGTACACAACCTGAACTGACTTCCTTTTCTTATATGAACTATCAACTGAAATAGATAGGTTGTTAGTTAACTGGAATTGATTCCCATTTCTTTCACAATATTTCATTAACTGTCATAAACCTGAGAAATGATTCAATTCTGAACACCCTGAACTGAGTTGTTTTCCTTAACTCCTTAGGATTGATACTGACCTGGAAATGAAATTGCTACACATTCCTGTCACTTTGTGTTAAATCTGAGAGCACATGAATTATTTACACTGTCATTTCCCTTCCTAGAAACCTGAGTTTTATTTCACTGTTTAGCCTTTCATATAACTTTTTAACTTGATGACTCACTATTCACTTGTATCACCTCTATTCCTCACTGTATTTCATTACTTGTCACTGTCACCTGAGTTCATTTCACAACCTGAGAAAGGGCTTTCCCTTTTCTTGACAATAGTTAACTGAGATTTCAACCTGAGTTTGTCATGACCTGGGTTTAGGGACTGCTGTGTTAGATAATTTCTGATTTGTGTATTGATTTAGGGACTGTTTTGTATTCTCTTACACTGGTTTCAGTTTGTGTTTTACTACCACACACACACAAGTTTGAGTCCTTACACTTACCCTTTAGTTGTCCCAAAACCAGTCCTTAACTAGCCTCATTCCAACTATCAACAAGTCCACCAATGACCCCATTTGGACAGCCCTATGTTAGCCTATAAGTAACCCTCAATTCAGCCAACAAGTCCACATATTAATAGCCCCAACCCAGCATTGTTACAGCCCACATCCACCACCATTAAAACAGTCCTAAACCAACCCTTGTACAACTCTAAATTTCAGTCCCCTTGCTCCTATTGACAGCCTATAAACTACATTACTTGATATTCCTATCAGCTACACATTGTATTGATCCTGTCACCTTGACACAACTGTACATAGATTACACTCATGCATACACACCCATTTGCTTGATTACCTATCCCCCTCTATGTATATATATATATATATATATGTAACCTAGGTAATATGTAATGTGATATGGAATTGTAATCTAGCAATTAAAAGCTTCCCTGTATACATATATATGTGAGTGTAATATATATATAGCCTGGTGTGACTTGTAATGTGGTAATATGTTGTAGATAGTGTAGTGGCATAGCCTATAGGTAAATGTGTGATGGCTTGTCTAGGCTTGTATAGCCTTGCATTGGTATGTGTGTTCTCTGTGACTTATGAGTGTGCTTGGTTGTTAGCCTAGGCTTGGTTAGGCCTAGTGAGACTTATTAGACTTGTTGGGCTAGGACTTGACCTAGTTGACCTAGTTTGACTAGTCTAGTTGACTAGAGTTGACCGAGAGTTGACTTTGGTCTAGTTTGACCTAGACAGCATGCAGATGCATTGTACATTTCATATATCACCCTCTGTATACATCTTGACTTGTGTTGCTCTAACTAGGAGTCAGGTACCTCATCTCGGACAGTACATTTACTTCAGACATTCGGATACGAGGTGAGTACATTCTCTGATCATTTCATATCCTGTTTAGAATTATTTTCCTGCTTTAAATTACTTTACTTGATACTGTCACGTTGGTCACACGGATTGGTACTATAGATCCTTTCATGAGATGTTATCCCCCTCGGGAGCATCAGATACAGCATATTTTGTGCATTTCACGAATCATCACGTATCTCTATGCTTCCTCTGATTCACGAACCGCCTGTGACACATGTACTCTCATGTTCACAGAGCCCCCATGAATCATCTTTACGTATCACTCATTTTATGAGCCATGTGAAGTTTCACGAACCTTAACATAACTTGAACGGATCTTTGTGTATTGATTGGGGTTGGGGGAGTAGAAATAGACATGTGAATATTATCCAAGTAGCTGTAGTCATGAATCACTCCCTTAGCTGTAGTCATGAACCTCCTATGCCATTCACATGTTTATATTTTACTCTGACTCACTGGTCACTATTAGTTCTCTATGTATAGTAGATATTTCTATTACAGTTCTCTCTCTGTTTACATACTACATTTCCTTCAGTATCTATATCTTACTTTACTGCATAATTATATTTTCTAACCTGCTATGAACTGTTGAGATGTACTGTGCTCGCTCCCGTCATGACTGGACCTGTTAAAATTTTTACAGAGGATGATGAGGAACCCTGCACCCTTACTTGGAGCTTGCCTAGATGACACTCGCGACCTGGACCCCTGGAGAGGTTCAGGCAGCTGCTCAGGATGATACCTTGTATAGTGTAGATAGCTTAGACTATTTCTCTTCATGTTTAGCTGTTGTCTTGGTTTCAGAGTTGTATATTATAGAGATGTTGAGACTTGTACTTCTTTTCTGTTGTACCTCAGTTGAGGATTCTCTTGTCTATTTTATCGTGCCATATCCTATCTCTCTAGATTGTGATTGAGTTGTACCTCTGTGTTGGCCTCCTTATGGAGAGTATTCATATTATATTAGTTATAGTTCATGACCTAGAACAGCGTTCTACCGCCGACACTGCGGCGTAGGCTGGGCGTTGTTACGCTCTCGTACCCTCACAGTGGGTGCGGGTCATGACAGCAGGCACTGTCTTGGAGATCTATGGGTGAGTCCTCCCCGGTGAGGTTGGATTGAGCCAGATAGGCATCGGCATTTTGGAGTGCTTCGCTCAATGCAATACGAACGTCCTTGGAGAGCCTTAGGAGTTCGTACAGTGACAATTTGGCCGGAGTGTTAGCCAATTGTGCTAAGATGTCAAAGTTGTAGGGCCTTTCTAGCCCTTGGGCTGCGTCCTTTCGGAGAGATTTGTCGAAGCGAGTCTCCTTCGGCCTAGGCTTGTCGGTCGTCGAAGGCTGAGCCGGTCCCGGAGCATCAGTTGTAGTGGGTTGATGATTTTCAGCTGGGTTGTCAACCACAGGTTGGGATTGCGCTCCGGCCCGCGTGACGACAGTTGTAGCTTCCTCGTTGTCTGCTGAGATTGTGTGGCAGGTCCTAATTTTTCTACTCTTTTTTTTGTTGGTGGGAGATGGTGTGGGCCGAGTTACTTCTGACACCAAGTCTGGATGGACCCACATGACCTCCCCTCGTGAGGTGATGAGAGGTACTAGACCAGCAGCCTGTTCCCAGGAAGGTGGAAGATTGGTAATCTCTATCGTCGCCAGAGGGACGGGGATTACCCCGTCTTGAGTCTCCGTCGGAGTGAAGCTGCCGAATTGTACGGACACCATATTGGCTGCTACGGTTACCTCTTCGAAGTCGATGGCCAGAGCGTTCGAATCGATGAGGCTTTGGATGGACCATTTTAGTTGGTAGCAGTCGTGTGTAGCATGGTGTACATAACGGTGGTAATGGCAGAACTTTGGGTTCTCCAGATCAGCCGGCCGAGGCTCCCGTCTTGGTGGAGGAAGCTGAATTCTACCTCCTTGTATGAGCATGTCCAAGATAGGCTTGACATGGCAGTCTTCGAAAGAGTAAGTGATCTGAGGCCATTATTTGTCTGCTGGTTGTGACTCGGGCTTCTGGGCCGTGTCAACCACCATAGCCTGCTTTCTCTTGCTGTCCCGATTGTTGGAGGGGTTACCCCCATTATCGTTGTTGGGATGCTTGCCCTTATTTTCTCCTTCTGAGATGTGCAATCCCAGTTGGCGAGCCTTCTTCAGTCGTTCTTTGGCGCTTATGGCGCTGATGATGAACGCCTTCCAATCTTTGAATTGACTTTCGCCCATCCAGAGACTGATCGTTAGAAGCAGTCTCTTTTGGAAAATTTCAATCAAAGAGGAATCTGGATTTCCGGAAGACAGCTTTATGGCGGTCTGGCAGAACCGCTCGATGTAGTTCCTTGTCAACTCCTTCTCCCCTTGGACGACGTCCATGAGAGTGGACATAGTGACGTCCTGTCCTACTTCGTAGAATCGTTCCAAGAACAGGCGCTTGAAGCCGGTAAAGGAGTGGATGCAGTTGTCCGGTAGATTGCGGTACCAATCGAAGGCGACTCCTTCCAATGTCCCAATGAATAACCGTGTGAGGATAGCATCATCATGGGGCAGATGGTCGGTGGTAACCTCGAAGTAAGTGATATACCAATTTGCTGAGGTTTTGCCATCATACGGGTTGATATTGAACGACTTATATCTTGGTAGGAATGGAACATCCCTCCATTCAGCCGGATATGGTTGCCGTATTCTGAGATCTTGAGCGTTTTCTCGGGCATGGAACATGGCTCGGAGCTCCTGGACCTCTCTCCTTACTTTTCGGGTCTCATCTGTCGCGGTAGGGGCTGTTATTTCGGAAGGATTATTGCCCGGGTTTGGTGCCGCTGAGTTCGAATCTACATTAACCGCGGGGCACGTGCTTGTTTGACCAGGCGTTCCTCCTTGGAGAGTGGACAGGGCTGCTTTAATCTCGTCTATAGACTTGACCAAAGCAAGTAAAATGGCTTCGAGATTGTCGATGCACTGGCGATCATTGGAACCACCTTGATTGCTGTCCGTCATGAAAACCGTCCTTACATGAGGAGGGATGGAAGGAACGGTGTAGGATGTGCCCTCCGAGTCGTACCCATGCACCGAGAAGTCATCGGGATAGGTAGGAATTGTCACGACCCGCACCCTAGAGTAAGGGTACGAGAAGTGGGTACGTCCAGCCTACGCCGCAGTGTCGGCGGTAGAACGCTGTTCTAGGTCATGGACTATAACTAACATAATATGAATACTCTCCATAAGGAGGCCAACACAGAGGTATAACTCAATCACAATCTATAGATAGAAATGGTACGATAAAATAGATAAGGAAATCCTCAACTGAGGTACAACAGAAACTAAAAACAAGTCTCAACATCTCTACAACATACAACTCTGAAACAAAGACATAAGCTAAACATGAAAGGAAAATAGTCTAAGCTATCTACTCTATACAAGGTATCATCCTGAGCAGCTGCCTGAACCTCGCCAGGGGTCCAGGTCGCGAGTGTCATCTAGGCAAGCTCCAAGTAAGGGGGTGCAGGGTTCCTCATCATCCTCTGTAAAATTTTCAACAGGTCCAGTCAGGACGGGAGCGAGCACAAAACATCTCACGCAGTTCATATCGAGTTAGGAAATATAAAGCATGCAATAGAGTAAAGTACATGAAACGCTGAAGAAGAAGATATATGAAATGTAGTAGAGATTTTATAACAGGAAATATCTAAATATGATAAGTAAGAACTGTAAGGAACATGTGATTTTAGAGTACAATCTGGTTATGTAAACGGGCTAGGAAAATGCAATGGTAACTCCATTGTACGTGGGTGTACAATAGACATATACAATAGTTATACAATGTTGTACAATAGGATTTGAGTACATAACCAATTCTACTCCCCCTCCCCAATCAATACACAAGGATCCACTCCCGTTACGTTATCTTGCACAATAGTGTACAATGTTATACAATGGATGTACAATAATATACAATAGATGTACAATGTTATACAATGGTTGTACAATGTTATACAATAGTGTACAATGTCTATCCCTGGAACTCATGTGATACTGAGAGTACAATATGCACAAGGAGTATACAAGGATATAGGTATTCAATAAATACAATATGGAAGTGAAACGCACATCACAATATGTATCTAGTGAATACAAGGGGATAACATCCCAAAAGGAGATCCGTATAGTACTAATCCGTGATAACAATCGTGTCAGCATCAAGTACAGTAATCTAGAGCAAGAATGTAAATCCAGACAAGTATGAAAAGATCAGAGAATGTACTCGCCTCGTATCTGAATGTCTGAAGTAAATGTACTGTCCGAGATGAGATACCTGACTCCTAGTTAGAGCAACACAAGTCAAGATGTATACAGAGGGTGATATATGAAATGTACAATGCATCTGCATGCTGTCTAGGTCAAACTAGGCTAAAGTCGACACTTGGTCAACTCTAGTCAACCACACTAGTCAACCTAGGTCAAGTCCTAGCCCAAACAAGTCTAACAAGTCTCACTAGGCCTAACCAAGCCTAATCTAGCAATCACACACCAATCACAAGGCTATACAAGCCAAACACAAGCCATCACATTCAACATTATTCATAAGAGAAAGGAAGCTAACATGTAGAGCTATGTGTGTGTGTGAACATGGAGGTGTACATGAAAAGAGAAATCAACACTAGCTATGAGTTTACACTACACATGGCACAAAACTAACCATCTACATTACACAAGTATTTATACTTAGCATGTATGGCCACAAGTTACATCTATATACCTATACTCATAGGGGGTTAGAGAGAGGTGTAAATAGGCAAATATCCTATCTATTGCATTCCACATAGATATACTCTCACACATATATATAAAAAGAAGAAGGAACTCAATTCATTGCCTTTCCTAATCTCAGTTTTTAACATAGAACTTGAATTTGAAATGTTAACAAAATAAGGAAGAACAATGTGAAGAGTTAACTAGTGCAAGACAGTGGCATGGTGTGTCAATGTGTGTGTAAAACATAAATTGTGCGTGTAAGACATGAGGGTGTGTAGGTGTAAGTGTCACATGGAAATATGCAGGAAAATAGTGAAGAGGTGGCTGTGTTCAGGAATTACTTGGGAGAAACATGTAAACTAGTGTGTGTACATGGCAAAGTGCAGGAATTAACAAATGTGACAGTGAACAGTGTCACAGGGAAATATGCAGGAAAAAGTGACAGTGAAAAGGAGAATGTGTGTGTGCAGCCTGAAAATTGTGTGTATAAGAATGTAGCTGTGTGGTGAGGCAAAGCAAAGTGTATGTGTGTGCTAAACAGTGAGGGGAGTGTGTGAAGAAATCAAGAGTGTGTACACAGGAATACCTACCCATGTGCAGGAATCCCAAAGCAGTGAAAGAACACACAAGAGAGGAAAACAATTACAGGTGTATATGCATGAGTGAGTGAGGGAAAAACAGAAGATGCAAATGTGTGAGGTTACAATAGGAAAGGAGTTCAAATCTTTAACTAATAGTCTCAGGTTTCTGACCCAAGGGAAACTCAAGTATTGCTAACATCTAAGTTCTCAGTTTTCATTTGAAAACTGGAACCAACCTAACTTGATTTCTCAGTTATAGCAATAGGGAAAATCTCAGTTTTTATAAATAACTGAAATCTCAGTTAACATTCAACCTAGTTTTAAACATAGGAATCTCAGATTATACCCTTTCAGTTTTCAGGTTATTCAAGAAATCAACTCACATGTGATGTGTATACATGTACAGGTGATAGGAATATGCATAACATGTCTCAGGTATTTGAAATGACAGTACAACATATACCAGTTTCCAATCTCAGGTTCTTAGGATTTAAACTCAGGTTTTGATAAATCTCAGGAAGTTTATATAGTTCAAAACAGTGCACAAATCATGAATGTTCAGTTGATAGGAACATAATCTCAGGAAGTTGGAAAAACTGGAAAACAGGAACAGTGTTAAAGGGAAATCAGTGAAGTCTAACTAACAATGTGAAAACTGGAAATGTAATTGACAAGTTATAGGAATCAACCATTCAAACTCAGTTCAGTTGTAGTTTAAGGAAAAGGAATCAGTTTATGAAGTTCAGAGACTTCCTTCTCAGTTTTTGAAAACTGAGAACTAAACTTAGTTAACAGGCAATGGCAGTTCAAGAATTAAAACTGGAACTATATCAACCAGTGACAGTTAGCCTTCAACCAATTTCCAGGTTACAATATAGGGACCAAATTAGTCTAACAATTAACTGGCAATTTGATTAATGGTTTAATGAAGAAGCAATCCAATTTAAACAGAAAAAAATCATTTGATAGGGTGACAGTGAACACATGGCACCAAACCAACTACCAAATTCCTCTACACACAAACCCAAGCCCATTTCCACTTGCCAAGACTAAGCTAACACCATTTATGATATGTAGGTTCAGTACATTGAGAATTTGCTAGCAGGAATAGGAATTTAAACTGTAGAAAAAAAAACTGGAAATGTAACAGTTAATCACAGGGAGTGTTCTTCCCTGTTTGAAATCAAAACATCCCAATCATCAATCAAAACCTTAAACAAATGTGTATATCTAATCTAACATAGATCATATATCATATTTAGGATCAATTAACAATCATTTAAACCTATTAAAACATTAAAATCGATTTACAACAATCAGAACAACACAGAGAACACACACGCACACACAGCTGACCAGTGCACACGAAATAACGTGTCCGACACGACACGAGGACTCGTGAAATTTGACGAGCCTCGTGTCAGTCAATGCCTCAACACGTGTGCCAAAGATCTCGTGGCCACGTGGCGTGTGCACTGCACAGCAAGCCCCGAATAGCAGGGCATGAACAGTGTCGCGCGCGCGCAGCCCATACACGCGTGTACGTGTCCACAAACCGACACGACGCAACACGAAAACATGCTCAGAGCAATGGAATCACAGAAGCGAGGTAAAACCCTAATTTTCTATTCAAATAGAAATCACAAACTCATACGAAATGCCCATTGGGGCATTTCATCAAACACCCACTGCACCACACTGATACGTGTCCAGAATGGACACGAAACGACACAAAAACTTGGGAAACCCTATTCCTATAGTTTGGCTAGGGTTAGGGCAACCTAGAAATGATTTTTACAGAATTTATAATGGGTTAGAGAAGGTTATACCTAGTGGTGCACCAAGCTCCAAAAACACACCAAAGAAGAGATCCTTTCAAGCTCCAAAACTCCTCAAATTGTGTGCCCCCTGTCAAATCTCAATCCCAACAGCAAGAAATCACTATTTAGAACCTATAGGAATTTACTAGAGGGAAAAAGGAGCTAATTTGGATTTTCTATGAATTTGTGAAGTTGGAACATTACCTCTTTTCTAAACTTGATGAACCCTAATGAAAGAGGCTATCCCTAAAAATTTGGGAGGATATAAATAGGGGAATGGGCTGTTATGTGGCTGGCCAAAAAGGACCTAGGGTTAGGGTTTAGGATGAGTGGCTAAGGTTCCTCCAACAATTTCTAGGAAATCCAATGGCTCATAACTAAAGTAGCCTCTTAAACCTTTAGTCTAAAAATATCTTCTAACAAATATCTAGATATTCACTAATGTAATTACTTTAATGAACCCATCTAACTTAGTCTCTAGGGTCATGATTAGCAATCTAGATTAGGCTAACTTCTAGGTCAAGACTCAACAATTCAAGTAACACATATTTAATTAATATAATTCACAAAATCACAAAAGTGTTAAAATGACTAAAATACCCCTAGGCTAAAAAGTAGAAATATGAAATCCTAACCACATGATTAGGTCTCATTGGTCATGATTAGTCTTCTAGGTCATGTATGACTAATGTTACACTAGCAAAACACCAATTTACATTTCACTCAAATAAATAGTTTTAAAATAACTAAAAATCACCAAAAATCATATCATGACTAAAATCAAATACTTTAATGATTTAAAATACAAATTTTCAAATTTACCCTTATTTTGGAAAAGTGGGTGTTACAAGTCTACCCCCCTTAAAAGAATTTCGTCCTCGAAATTAAGATGGTCGTACTTCTTCTAGAGTCTCGTCCCCAACAATCATAGTCTCTGAACTACCTAAATCATACAATTTAAAAGAACGGCATACAGGGTCATGGCATACGGTGGCAGTTGAAGATCCCATCTAGGTATACTAGTCAAGCTAAACCAAACGGTCATAGGATATCAAAACATACAAGCAAGCTGGGTGCTAAACTGGAATAGTTACAGAAACAACAATCACCAAGGCTGTAAGGCGGTCTACCATCCTATATAAAACTGGTAAATATAAACAACAGAGAACCAGCTACAAGGGTCCCTATTCTAAAGCCAGGGCTATACTATCATTCCTAAGATAAAGGCCTAATCATAACTCATCAAATCATCATACTAAGAAAGAGTAATAACTAATAAAATCTACAAGGAATTAGACTAGTCAACTAAAGTTATCCCTACTCCTAAGTTATTTGATGATGGAAAACATTTTTTTTTTACAGAAAGGAAATGAAAGAGGTGATACTTTAAAAACCTTCAAGATATAATCTGATAATCACATGCGTCTGTCCAGAATCATGATACTCAGAATCCTCGCCACGCTAGTAAGCAAGGCTGCAATGAACGGTAGGGTTCATAACTAGGGTATGCATCTCTATGATCAAGTCGTCTGGAATCCTCGCTATGCCGACTAGTATAGCTGCGAGAAATTCCAATCTCATGATCAAGATATGTACATCCGAAGTCAGGTCCCTATGTTCTTGCCACGCCGGCTAATATAGCTGCGGTAAATTCTAGGTTCCATAATAAAGTAGACGTTTTACCATCCCTGTTATTTCCGTCAACATATGTTATCAGAAGATACCGTAACTCGGGTCATAAAATTCATCTCGATAAGAAAATCAAATCAACAACGATTTATCAAAATCAAATTCAAATATCAAGGAGTAAGGGTAAATCAAACAAGAGAAAAGGAATTCAAATTAGAAGTTAGGAATGAGATTCTCAAGGGGCATCCCAGGAATCTCTCAAGGAATTCTAACTGTGATTGAGTACCCCAAAATATTCTACTCCTACTGCAGGCTGTAGTGATACTCTAGTTCGAATACCACTACATAAACTCGACCTGCATGGGCCACCACTAAAAACGTGTCACGACCCGCACCCTAGAGTAAGGGTACGAGAAGTGGGTACGTCCAGCCTACGCCGCAGTGTCGGCGGTAGAACGCTGTTCTAGGTCATGGACTATAACTAACATAATATGAATACTCTCCATAAGGAGGCCAACACAGAGGTATAACTCAATCACAATCTATAGATAGAAATGGTACGATAAAATAGATAAGGAAATCCTCAACTGAGGTACAACAGAAACTAAAAACAAGTCTCAACATCTCTACAACATACAACTCTGAAACAAAGACATAAGCTAAACATGAAAGGAAAATAGTCTAAGCTATCTACTCTATACAAGGTATCATCCTGAGCAGCTGCCTGAACCTCGCCAGGGGTCCAGGTCGCGAGTGTCATCTAGGCAAGCTCCAAGTAAGGGGGTGCAGGGTTCCTCATCATCCTCTGTAAAATTTTCAACAGGTCCAGTCAGGACGGGAGCGAGCACAAAACATCTCACGCAGTTCATATCGAGTTAGGAAATATAAAGCATGCAATAGAGTAAAGTACATGAAACGCTGAAGAAGAAGATATATGAAATGTAGTAGAGATTTTATAACAGGAAATATCTAAATATGATAAGTAAGAACTGTAAGGAACATGTGATTTTAGAGTACAATCTGGTTATGTAAACGGGCTAGGAAAATGCAATGGTAACTCCATTGTACGTGGGTGTACAATAGACATATACAATAGTTATACAATGTTGTACAATAGGATTTGAGTACATAACCAATTCTACTCCCCCTCCCCAATCAATACACAAGGATCCACTCCCGTTACGTTATCTTGCACAATAGTGTACAATGTTATACAATGGATGTACAATAATATACAATAGATGTACAATGTTATACAATGGTTGTACAATGTTATACAATAGTGTACAATGTCTATCCCTGGAACTCATGTGATACTGAGAGTACAATATGCACAAGGAGTATACAAGGATATAGGTATTCAATAAATACAATATGGAAGTGAAACGCACATCACAATATGTATCTAGTGAATACAAGGGGATAACATCCCAAAAGGAGATCCGTATAGTACTAATCCGTGATAACAATCGTGTCAGCATCAAGTACAGTAATCTAGAGCAAGAATGTAAATCCAGACAAGTATGAAAAGATCAGAGAATGTACTCGCCTCGTATCTGAATGTCTGAAGTAAATGTACTGTCCGAGATGAGATACCTGACTCCTAGTTAGAGCAACACAAGTCAAGATGTATACAGAGGGTGATATATGAAATGTACAATGCATCTGCATGCTGTCTAGGTCAAACTAGGCTAAAGTCGACACTTGGTCAACTCTAGTCAACCACACTAGTCAACCTAGGTCAAGTCCTAGCCCAAACAAGTCTAACAAGTCTCACTAGGCCTAACCAAGCCTAATCTAGCAATCACACACCAATCACAAGGCTATACAAGCCAAACACAAGCCATCACATTCAACATTATTCATAAGAGAAAGGAAGCTAACATGTAGAGCTATGTGTGTGTGTGAACATGGAGGTGTACATGAAAAGAGAAATCAACACTAGCTATGAGTTTACACTACACATGGCACAAAACTAACCATCTACATTACACAAGTATTTATACTTAGCATGTATGGCCACAAGTTACATCTATATACCTATACTCATAGGGGGTTAGAGAGAGGTGTAAATAGGCAAATATCCTATCTATTGCATTCCACATAGATATACTCTCACACATATATATAAAAAGAAGAAGGAACTCAATTCATTGCCTTTCCTAATCTCAGTTTTTAACATAGAACTTGAATTTGAAATGTTAACAAAATAAGGAAGAACAATGTGAAGAGTTAACTAGTGCAAGACAGTGGCATGGTGTGTCAATGTGTGTGTAAAACATAAATTGTGCGTGTAAGACATGAGGGTGTGTAGGTGTAAGTGTCACATGGAAATATGCAGGAAAATAGTGAAGAGGTGGCTGTGTTCAGGAATTACTTGGGAGAAACATGTAAACTAGTGTGTGTACATGGCAAAGTGCAGGAATTAACAAATGTGACAGTGAACAGTGTCACAGGGAAATATGCAGGAAAAAGTGACAGTGAAAAGGAGAATGTGTGTGTGCAGCCTGAAAATTGTGTGTATAAGAATGTAGCTGTGTGGTGAGGCAAAGCAAAGTGTATGTGTGTGCTAAACAGTGAGGGGAGTGTGTGAAGAAATCAAGAGTGTGTACACAGGAATACCTACCCATGTGCAGGAATCCCAAAGCAGTGAAAGAACACACAAGAGAGGAAAACAATTACAGGTGTATATGCATGAGTGAGTGAGGGAAAAACAGAAGATGCAAATGTGTGAGGTTACAATAGGAAAGGAGTTCAAATCTTTAACTAATAGTCTCAGGTTTCTGACCCAAGGGAAACTCAAGTATTGCTAACATCTAAGTTCTCAGTTTTCATTTGAAAACTGGAACCAACCTAACTTGATTTCTCAGTTATAGCAATAGGGAAAATCTCAGTTTTTATAAATAACTGAAATCTCAGTTAACATTCAACCTAGTTTTAAACATAGGAATCTCAGATTTTACCCTTTCAGTTTTCAGGTTATTCAAGAAATCAACTCACATGTGATGTGTATACATGTACAGGTGATAGGAATATGCATAACATGTCTCAGGTATTTGAAATGACAGTACAACATATACCAGTTTCCAATCTCAGGTTCTTAGGATTTAAACTCAGGTTTTGATAAATCTCAGGAAGTTTATATAGTTCAAAACAGTGCACAAATCATGAATGTTCAGTTGATAGGAACATAATCTCAGGAAGTTGGAAAAACTGGAAAACAGGAACAGTGTTAAAGGGAAATCAGTGAAGTCTAACTAACAATGTGAAAACTGGAAATGTAATTGACAAGTTATAGGAATCAACCATTCAAACTCAGTTCAGTTGTAGTTTAAGGAAAAGGAATCAGTTTATGAAGTTCAGAGACTTCCTTCTCAGTTTTTGAAAACTGAGAACTAAACTTAGTTAACAGGCAATGGCAGTTCAAGAATTAAAACTGGAACTATATCAACCAGTGACAGTTAGCCTTCAACCAATTTCCAGGTTACAATATAGGGACCAAATTAGTCTAACAATTAACTGGCAATTTGATTAATGGTTTAATGAAGAAGCAATCCAATTTAAACAGAAAAAAATCATTTGATAGGGTGACAGTGAACACATGGCACCAAACCAACTACCAAATTCCTCTACACACAAACCCAAGCCCATTTCCACTTGCCAAGACTAAGCTAACACCATTTATGATATGTAGGTTCAGTACATTGAGAATTTGCTAGCAGGAATAGGAATTTAAACTGTAGAAAAAAAAACTGGAAATGTAACAGTTAATCACAGGGAGTGTTCTTCCCTGTTTGAAATCAAAACATCCCAATCATCAATCAAAACCTTAAACAAATGTGTATATCTAATCTAACATAGATCATATATCATATTTAGGATCAATTAACAATCATTTAAACCTATTAAAACATTAAAATCGATTTACAACAATCAGAACAACACAGAGAACACACACGCACACACAGCTGACCAGTGTACACGAAATAACGTGTCCGACACGACACGAGGACTCGTGAAATTTGACGAGCCTCGTGTCAGTCAATGCCTCAACACGTGTGCCAAAGATCTCGTGGCCACGTGGCGTGTGCACTGCACAGCAAGCCCCGAATAGCAGGGCATGAACAGTGTCGCGCGCGCGCAGCCCATACACGCGTGTACGTGTCCACAAACCGACACGACGCAACACGAAAACATGCTCAGAGCAATGGAATCACAGAAGCGAGGTAAAACCCTAATTTTCTATTCAAATAGAAATCACAAACTCATACGAAATGCCCATTGGGGCATTTCATCAAACACCCACTGCACCACACTGATACGTGTCCAGAATGGACACGAAACGACACAAAAACTTGGGAAACCCTATTCCTATAGTTTGGCTAGGGTTAGGGCAACCTAGAAATGATTTTTACAGAATTTATAATGGGTTAGAGAAGGTTATACCTAGTGGTGCACCAAGCTCCAAAAACACACCAAAGAAGAGATCCTTTCAAGCTCCAAAACTCCTCAAATTGTGTGCCCCCTGTCAAATCTCAATCCCAACAGCAAGAAATCACTATTTAGAACCTATAGGAATTTACTAGAGGGAAAAAGGAGCTAATTTGGATTTTCTATGAATTTGTGAAGTTGGAACATTACCTCTTTTCTAAACTTGATGAACCCTAATGAAAGAGGCTATCCCTAAAAATTTGGGAGGATATAAATAGGGGAATGGGCTGTTATGTGGCTGGCCAAAAAGGACCTAGGGTTAGGGTTTAGGATGAGTGGCTAAGGTTCCTCCAACAATTTCTAGGAAATCCAATGGCTCATAACTAAAGTAGCCTCTTAAACCTTTAGTCTAAAAATATCTTCTAACAAATATCTAGATATTCACTAATGTAATTACTTTAATGAACCCATCTAACTTAGTCTCTAGGGTCATGATTAGCAATCTAGATTAGGCTAACTTCTAGGTCAAGACTCAACAATTCAAGTAACACATATTTAATTAATATAAATCACAAAAGTGTTAAAATGACTAAAATACCCCTAGGCTAAAAAGTAGAAATATGAAATCCTAACCACATGATTAGGTCTCATTGGTCATGATTAGTCTTCTAGGTCATGTATGACTAATGTTACACTAGCAAAACACCAATTTACATTTCACTCAAATAAATAGTTTTAAAATAACTAAAAATCACCAAAAATCATATCATGACTAAAATCAAATACTTTAATGATTTAAAATACAAATTTTCAAATTTACCCTTATTTTGGAAAAGTGGGTGTTACAGGAATGTTCTCTTCGGGCTCGGACTCGGAGGGAACGGTATCCCCAGCTTCATAGCTTGCTTCGTCTTGAGAGTTACGGATGTCCTCAGGGACATCAGCGTCTATTGTACCTGATGGAAGAGTTGTTTGTCCGGGCTCGGCTCCTTGAAACATCGGATTGTTGCGGATGTTCGGAGGAGTGTTACCCCCAGTTCCCTCAACCCCCAGCGATGTGGATGATGAATTTCCCGTCGTGGTAGATTTCGTCTTTGAACGGGTGTGTTGGAATACACCGGTAGAGGACAACCATTTAGACGATAGTTTCTTAGCTGTAGTAGTTGATATCTTGGGACTGGAGATGCTTGTCTTTTTCCCTCTCCCTTTGGCGGGGACCTTTTGAGCAGAATTGCAGGAGACAACAGGAGGTGCCTCGTCTTCTGAGCTCGGATGCCGTAGTCTTTGGAAGACGGACGGCCGATCTTCCGTCACTGCTGCGTTGTTGCAACAGCAGTTGACGATGATTTGGGTGCAGCGATGTCCAAGCGAGGACTCTTTGCACACCGAAACTCCTTCTCTTTCCTTGCGCTTGTGGAGGATCGCATTCCACAGGTCAGAGGAACCACTCTGTCCTTTTGCCGTCGGGGGCTGGACTCGAGCGGTTTTATACAACTTCCCATCAGAGGCCCGTGTGATAGTCAACGGGATACCCCGATAGTCAGAGGTTGGGACAGCTGACTGGGTTTGATGAGCCCGCGCTGCCCTAGACTTCCTTCTTTTAGCACTTGCTGGTGCGTAATAGGAGGAGTCCAAGTTGGATATCACAGAATCTGGCTTATTATCCAGAGAACCATCAGGGTCAGGACCGCATGAGAGTCGGTCGAAGACTGATCAAGAGAAGCGTGAAACGGATGCTATGCGGCTAGAGTTGGGTACCGTGCAGGCTGTCTGCATGCGGTTGTCTTCTGCCGTCGGATGAATTGTTTTTGTGCGGCTAGGAGTCACGATCGTACAGGCTGGCCGCATGCGGTTGGCAATTGTGGCCGCATGGGTTTTCTGCAAGCGATTGACTCCCATACCCGCACGAGTTTCATCCGTGTGGTTGGCAATTGTAGCCGCATAAGCTATGCGGCTGACAGATATGGCCGCATGAGTTTTCTTTATGCGGTTGGAGGATGTAGCCGCATGAGCTTTCTTCCTGCGGCTGATACCCTTATGCGGCTCGGATCTCATAGAGTTTCTTTTTGCCCCTGCAAGTCCAGCATCATAGTATTTTCTTCTGCCGGACTTGGGGACAGCAGAGTTGTCCATGATCTGAAGTGGGGCCGCAGGGGAACTTTGCTCGCCGTTTTGAACAACAGAGGGTGTCTCCGCAAGAGCTTCAGTAGGAACGAAGGATCGGGGTCTCCACTCCTTACGGGCCTTCTTTGTGCGGGCTCGCTTCTGGACCGGGCTAGTGCTCTTGTCGGAGAGCATTTTTTCGAACGCCTGTTGGTCGAACCGGGCGACCATCTTTTGTTGCGTGGAACCAAGCTTGGCTGCATCCGATTGCGTCACCAACTCCTCAGCCGTGGAGAAGTTAGTCCCCAGTAGAGTCGCCATCGTGTTTGCCATAAAATATAAAAAAACAGAACAATTATCGGAGGACCGGACTTTTACTTCACGTTACAAACTCGCTTGTACAAAGAAAGCCTAGGGACAAAAATCTAGGTACAGCAGTCTAAGTACAATTGTTTATTTTAGATTCTGGGGGGTGACGATAGAGGCTCGGGAAGGCGACGGCAGCCCTGCCTTACTCCTTGGACGATCGGTATGCAGCCTTGGCTCCTTGTGAAAAGATGGTTGGCGTTGACGAAAAATACTCTTCTTGCTCCTCTGTTGCTCTTCTGGCTTCTCTCTCTCTGTGTGTATGTTTTTCTGACTATTGGGGAGTAGTCTCCCTGTATATACGTATTTCTCTTTGATATTGTATATATTACAAGGGCATGGCACCTTGCTATTTATAATAGTGGGATGTGATCATTAGGGTTGCCAATGATTAGCTCTTGTAGATGGCGGCGGCCTGGGGATTGGCCAATCTAGACCGCTCGTTTCTGATTGTGATAAATCCGAGCCATTAGGTGTAGATTACACCAAATCCCATTAGCAATTAATGCTGATTGGAATAAATCTTCCTTATAATGATCTTCTGATATCTGCGAATAAATTAGATCTATTCTTCTGCAACGTGTCCCAAATCATTGGGATTTGACCCAATCTTTAATGGCAGCAAATCTGAGGATTTAATCGATTTAGGACACGTGTCCTAGGAGCTGCTAGGGGGATTTGGACCGCATGACTAGTGAGCCGCATATAAATGTGAGCCGCATATGGTTAAGCCCACGTGTCAGGGTTGCCTGGGCGGTGGCCCTCACTTGAGCCCTCGAACCACAAAGGAGTAATCATTGTGGGCCGCATAGGTACATATCCGCCTGAGCCGCATGGACATGATCCTCTTGAACCGCATGAGAAGTCCTCGCTCGAGCCGCATGAGGCTTTCATGGCCTGAGCCGCATAGGACAGATTCACTCTAAGCCGCATGGGAAGTTATTTGGTTGACCCGCATGAGGCTTTCATGGCCTGAGCCGCATAGGATTTATTCTGAACCGCATGAGAAGTGAGCCTCATACGAATGCCCACGTGGCAAAGCCACGTGGTATTTTTATGGCTCTTAGGGGATTTGTGTCAAAGATTTCTTTTCTCTTCCCTAGAGATTCGTCATTATGACAGAGTCATAATTACCTGCCTTTGTGTCAGGGCTGTCAACTTTTCAGAGGGGTCAGCCGTCAAAGCAATTAATACAGCATGGGTCGGAGGGGAGCACTATCCGGCCACGTGTCTTCTGAGCCGCATGGAATGCCTTGGGCCGCATAGCTCCTTATGCCGCATGACTCCCTGAGCCGCATGAGTTTTCTGAGCCGCATGGATCTTTCCTGGCCGCATGAGTCATTTTCTTTAGTATTTTCCATGCTTCTACAATATATATATATATATATATTATATATATATATATATATATATATATATATGCAAGCTGCTACATGTTCTCCCTTGTTGCCCTTCAACAATGAGTTTATAATATTTTAAGCAAATATTTCGGGATGATAAAAAAGGAGTTGTAGACTTGCACTATTGTGTGGTAACTATATGATGTCATTTTTTTGCATAAGTTGAGAGCAAAAGCCTCTTAAATATAACTAACTCATGGCACCTAAACATAGTTATAATGGAACCCAAATAGTATGGAAAACAAAGGTTCACCTGTTATATTGAGTTGTACTTCTCAATACAAGTTTCTTCTCCAACACTTCTATATTATATTTGCTTGACATTTCTATATTTGCTTGACGATAATATGATACAAGGATTGTCATATGTTATAAACTGAAGTAGGGTGCTCATATTTGAGTCTCAACTGGGGGTAAATTCTAATACAAATGTTACAAATTGAAGTGTAGTATGATTGTGCAGACATAATACCATTTTAGTAGTTTAAGTTCCATTATTTTATTATTATGTTATGTAAACCAATAATTATTTTTTCATTTTTGTTGATAATGATGGTTTTCTTGCCTAGCACAACATATGGGCAACAACTTCACTCAAGAAAATCTAGTATCACAGGAAAGCAACAAAAATCGGGAGAAACTGACTTCAACCGACATGAAAAAACAATTGGAAAGAGCGCACCTCACTTTATGCACCATGTTGACGAGATTGTGAAGTCATGCATCCATCAAGTATATATACTGCCAATTGCCGCTAGCGTTGTTCAAATCTCCATCATTCTTTTGGAAAAAAAAACATTTGGAGTTATCTAAATTTTGTAAACAAATATCTTTCTCGAGCTATATTGTATATTGTATTTGTAACTTACATTATATATACCCTTGATAATGTTTTATAAAGAATTAACTTTTGGGATATTTTATTGGTTGTTTAATTTATATTAACTTGATAGCTTTGGTTAATTTAATGGCTCTCTTGGATGTTGATTGAGGCAATGTATAAAAATATGGAACCATTTGTTATGTATTTTATGTTCAGTTTATGAATTATATTTGTGGTTCAGAATAAAAATTTATTGTAAATTGAAATTAGAAAATTATACTGGAACGTTTTAGCCACAAGAATAATGTAAAAACAGTTGCAAATTATATATAGGAACGGATGCAAAACGTTTCAGAATGACATTTATAAATGTTTTAAAGATGTCCAAAGAAACACCTTCGGAACGTATTGTATGTGTTTCAAAAGCAAATTTAGAAACGCTTGATAGACGTCCCAAATATATTTTAGGAACACATTATATGTGTTCCAACATCTACTTTAGGAACGCCTTCTAAACGTTCCAAACTAACATTTGAAACGCTTTATAACTGTTCCTAATATTGCAACGCCACTTTTAGGAACGATATTTATATGTTCCTAAAAATATTAGGTACATTAAAAAACTGTTCCTAAATGCCTTTTTTGGTGTAGTAATGAGACTTTAGAGGCCAAGTTTAACTATGTCTCCATCCATGTTAGAACGATATGTAAAAGCAAACCAAAGTGCACTAGGTTGATCAGACCATCATGCACCGGTTCTGATTAGACAATATGTTAGTGAGCACGCGCTCAATAACATGTGTCTTGAACAAGTTTGATAATGGTTAAACTTGTAAAACTAGGCTATAGTAGCAACATTAGTCAAGATGGTAAAAACATAGACGTGAGAGATTAAGATTGAAGGAAAGTAGAATTAGTTCAAACTCCTTAAGAATCCAAGTCATGTCCTGTATTGGTGCCTATACAGTTGTCCTACTGTTTACTTGTCTAAGGCTTGGTTAAGGCCATAAGGAAGGTTAGGTCGTAAGGTATTATACCCAACTTACAAGAGTAAACTAGTAGTGTGATGGGACAATGAGTTATGTCTATCTAGTGTGAGTCTTATTCTTATTCACTATCAAGCATGAAGGAAAGGATAGAATAGCGGTAGAAGGAATCAAGAAAGATATGGAAGGTCAAGGAAGGGGATCAAACATGTGGACGAGATCTTAGACTCTAATCCTATACGTAGGCTTGCTTGGTACGGTAAAGTAACCAAACAATTTATCTTGACCTGCATGGGCCACCACAAAAACATATAACGCCCCAGTCCCAATATACGTAGGACTAGGAACGTAATCATGCCAGCTGCATACATACGAAGTACAGGGGCCTTGTATGTATACATAAGCTGTAAAATACAGTAAACCACAACTAACTAATCTCATCCATAAAATAAGGGAATAAAAGATATCATATAATGAATTATTCTGATACAATATGTTGGGTGGAGACACATCCACTACCAACCAAAATAAAAAGGAAAAAGTACATGATATATAATAGACTAAGTGGAAGTAGCAAGGAGGAACCAAGTCACGTCATCAATGGAGAAGACCACGATCCCGGCTTGGATACCTACGAAAGACATGAAAACACACCTGGAGAATAACCAGGTCCTTAGAGGGACGTAACAAGATACAGGAAGAACATGCTAATATGAACTGTCAGAATAATAAAATAACATACAAAAAGACTAACCTAGACACAAATATGCCAAAGGAATCTTACCGTCTAATGTGCAATTTAGAGGATAACTTCCATGCGCATGAGAGAGATTTAGGCTATAAGTACGTAACTGGCATCCAGTCATACGCATTCGGCCGTAACGTCCAAACCGTTAGAGGGTATCTGCAAATATATCATGCCATAGTTCCTTTCAAAAACTATGGTTTACTTGTTTGGCTTTCCATATGCACTAGCGACTGTCCTCCCCCAATATTTCCTATACTGACCAAGTCATGTCCATGACCCATCCAATTTTGTAACTGCTCGAGTCTCTATACCTTAATCATAGCAGTTACGATCTATCCGTCCCACGATAATAAAGATGGCCAGTCAATAAGTCGTGCCCCTAGCAAAATGTCTCAAATCGTGTAGTATGAGTGTCATGGCCAAAGGAGATATAAGGATATCCCCAATAAGAAGTTAGTCTGCTAAAACTAAGTCAACATGCATCAAATAAAATAAAGCAACGAAAAATGACTAATAGAGTCGCTTGCACCCAAGTGTGGCTTGGACGCACAGTTTATAACAAATAAACAAAAATATGAAATAAAGTAATAAATGCTGAAAATAAATAATATGACATTAAATTAGCAAGGTATACTTGCCTGGTGTTGTGCCCGGTATGGTACGATGATCAAGGTGGCACAGAATCGACATCGGTGTTACAATTAGTTACAACTACACAAGAGGCCTCTGATGGTGGCACGGACTGTTCCATCGGGTCCAGGACGGTCAATTTAGTTAGGGTCGACATAAAGAAGTCCAAAATTTATGAGAGATTTAAAGTAATGGGCTTAGTCATGGACAATAGGATAATCAAAAGGATTTAGATAAATACGATTTTTAGAAAAGTAGTTATACTACTTGAAAACGATATATTATTAGTTAAAATAATTTATAAAAATACGTTTAAAAACCTAGTAAACCATTTTTGGCAAATCCTTAATTTATCAAAATACCATTAGCTAACAAAACTATTTGTAAAAATATCCCCAAAATATTTTATATAGAGTCATACTTAAATCAAAAATCGTTTCTAGGCAAAAAAAAAAACTCTAAGTTGGAAAATATGATTTTTGGTAGAGGAACTATGTTTTTATTAGTCAAAGATAGATGTCTAAAAAGGCTGGAAAAATTATAGAATATAAAAAATATTTCTAGAAATTATAGAATATAGTAAAGGGATTTTAAGGCTAAGGCCAAATATTGTCAAAGTATAATTTAGGTCCATAAGTTATAATTTAAAAAACACAAGAAATAATATAGTAATATAGTTTAGAGAATATATGTATGTATATATTATTAATAATTAACAGTATAATATTAGTAGAATAATTGAGAATAATAAAAGTAAATACTATTTATGATAATTACTACAACTACAATATAAAAATGTTGACACTGACAGAAAACTAGTCAAAGCATAATATGTTTATTACATAATGCAATACTCCATAATAATAATAATAATAATCACCAGCAAATATTATATGTTGTTCTCCTCTTTCGAGGAGAACCAAGCAGCAATAATAGGCTTTCAAAGTAAAATAGGATAGAGAGAAAACTATACTAATAATAATAATAATAATAATAAAAATAATAATAATAATAATAATAATAATAATAATAATAATAATAATAATAATAATAATAATAATAATAATAATAAAGTATTATGACTCCATCCCGCTATTCAAAGAACAGCTGGCACCAACCTCTCGTGAAGAGAGAAACAAAGGGAATTTAATACTGATGTGGAGAGGAATTAATACATGTGAAGAAAGAGAGAGAAAACCAGAGAGTCGGTGAAAGAGCGGTGAGAGCAGAGAAGGGGCGAGGTGATGGGTAGGTTATCGGAGAGAGACGGGACGGTCGAGGGGAGAGAAACGAGGAAGAGAAAGGCGGAGAGGGAACCTCAGTGCTGCGGTGGCCGCGGCCAAGGGAGACGGCGGAGCTAGACAGCCACGCACGGGGGCACGGGGGCTTGGCGTGATGGAGACAGTTCGCCGACGAGGTTAAAAGGCGAGGCCAGGAGCGGTGGAGCCGAGAAGGGGTACGAACACCGTGGCGCATGCGGAGGAGGCAGACGTGCGCATCGGCGTGGTCGACGCGACGGCGGTTCGCCAGCGAGTTCGGGCGACAGGAGTTCAGATTTGGGGCTCACTCGCTGAAGGGGCCTGGCTCGTCGACGATGGCGCTTGGATGATGGAGGACTGGGCACGGGCGGAGCGCTCGCCAGAGCGGTGGCGGCTCTGATCGAGGGAGGCAACGGGTCGAGGTCCGTCGCGGTCGGCGAATCGGGGCACACGACGACCGGAGTAAGTTGGGTGAAGTTTTGGTGATGGTTTATTTTTGGGGGGTTTTCTTTGGGTAGGCGGTGTTGATGGGTTGGTGGTCGGACTGCGGGTGGTCGGGTGTTCGTCGGTGGTGGTGGCAGTGGGTACTACGGCTCATGGTCGAGAGAAGTCGACGTTGGTGGTCGCAGTGGACGGAGTATCGGGGTCGGGTACGGCGAGGAGTAGGTGGCTTGGGTTTGTGGGGATGACTGTGGTAGTGGTGGGTTGGTCGTAATGGTGGTGTTGTCGATGTGTTGGTGGCAAGGGCTGGGGCAGCGCTGTCACTGAGATGGATCAGGGAGTGGCTACTGCCTGGGCGCGAGATTTGCTTAGGTTTAGGTTTCGTGTCGCCGTGTTTGAGCTGTCCGACACGACAGAGACGGGGTCGGAAGATGTGTCCTGTCCGATATGGGAGAGTCAACGTTCGGGTTTGTCGGATGTGGAGTAAAAATTGTATATATAGAAAAGAATAATTAGTGGATGGAAGATGGACTCGGACACGATGCATGGATTTTTGGGTTGATGGTTAAATTTTGTGTGAAGAGAACAATGACAAACTCCCCTATTTATAGGGTGGAGAGATCCCGATTTGATATGGAATAACAATAATTTAAACTCTCTTAAATAGATCACTATTAATTCAAATCAAGTTAAAACCAATTAATCCAATCCAACTAAATAAATTTTATCTATAAGTTAAAACTTTTCAAGAATAAATTAAATCTTAATTTAAATTTTCATAACCATTTAAACATTAATTATAAATTTCAAAATAAGTAATAAAAAATGAAAATAGTTAATTTCAAAAATTATCATAAGTGTTTTAATATTAATAGAAAATAGCTTCAGCATAACTTTTATTAAATTTAAGATGTAAATAATTTCGAAATTCAAAATATATACATGACCTAACTTTCATGTACCTCATAAAATATATTTTCATAAATATTATTTTAGAAAAATCATATAATAAAATAGCTTCCACTAGAAAATAAAATGAAAATATGTTTAGTCAAAGGTTTGGTATGACACTAAAACAAAGCAAGCTTTACTAACCCTATAAGTATTTTGTATCAAAATATTTATTCGCTACATTTGTCAAGAGTTTATAATAAAACTGGTTTGAAAAAAAAGAAAAATAATTAAGTATTACGTATCACGTGATTGTACTCGTCGTACAATACTCAAAATATAAATCAATACCAATAAAAAAAATTAAAATTGTAGTTAAAATTTAGGGGGTTTACATGCTCCGGAGGAATCGGTCGTCGAAGTGCTCGAGGAGTCACTTTCATTGAGATTCCAACTCTCAATAGGTAAACCTCATTCTTGCAATGTTTCTTCTGATTTTTCTTCATGTTAGCATGCATCTAGATACCCTCGACCTGTAGGTTTAGTTTTGTTCGATTTCGTGTCCGTTCGATGTGCGTATCAGACACGTATCGGAGTTACTACATAGGTGTTCGACGAAATTACCCAATGTATTGAAACTTGTTATTTATGAATCTATTTATATATTTGGATAGACCTAGACATAAGGATCCCGACTCCGTAGTTTTCGACACGAATTGGGCTCGTGTTCGTGTCCAAATAGGACACAAATACGCTGTACGCGCATGCCGCGCACGTGCCTTGCTGTCGCACGTTGATTGCACGATGCACAGGCCACGTGGCTACGTGCCACTCGGCGTGTAGGTGGGGGCATTGTCTGTGGACATGTCCCCCAAGTTTTGTATCGTCTCGATTCGAATCGAGTGAGAAATTGCGACCGCACGGGTCGACACACGCACGCGCGCGTGCGCGTACAGTCGCGGCTAACACGGCCCTCGTGCCGACACGTGTGGATACATAGACTCCATCCGATGTGTCCTACGTATAGCCCTATACCTAGCCTATCCTAGGACACGACCACGACATGTGTGGTGGGATACACGAGTCCCTAGACTCGCCGTCCCGCGTGCACGATGCGGTACACTGTTCTGTGCACACGCGCACAGGCCACGCATGGACACGAACTTCATGCACATCGAACATGACACTTAGCCACACGCTAACTCGGCCAGTAGGTCGGGGACGTATTAGCCTAGGTGTACGCAAGTTTTACGAGAAACGGTTCGAAATCGAGCGAGAAATCGAACTCGCATCGATTCATTTGACACGCGTATCGGGTTTTCCGATACGCACTCCGTGGACACGATACGTACAAGGGTTCAACCCCGTGAGTACCCGAACAAGTCACACACATAGACACCTTCGTGTTGGCCAACTTTCGCGGATTCTCGTTGTGTATATTGTATTTTTGGTATTGAGTTGGTTTTCGGGGTTCGATTAATATATATAATTGAATTATTTTGTCATATTTCAAATTGCTGAGATTTAATTCATATTTTCTGAGTTTATATGAAGTTATTAAGATTCTGGACTTGTGGGTTTTAGTCCCTAAATTTACTTTTAATTATTTCCATCATATATGTATATATATCCCTATTTGCCTTATGAATATGTATATGTATATATGTATTAGGTATGTTTAAAATATAGATATATGTATATATATTTTGATGAGATTTGTCGAGCTATTTCAATCCCAGGTATGAGTTTTATTTCCTTTCGTAAAGCCCAACATTTTTATCTCCTATACATATATGTGTATATATTAGGATATGTATATATATAAGTTTCCTTTAAATAGATTGTGTATATATGTATATATATATGAGATATTTATATAGTGGTATATATAACCATTTATTCTCAGAATTGTACCCCCCTAACAGCAGCTCTTCACACACACACACACACACACACACACACACACACACACACACACGCACACACACACAATCTCTCTTCACAAGTTGTAGTATATGTGTGTTTGTATGTGTATATATATATATGTGTGTGTATGTATTTGTAGAAAAAAATATATATATATGTGTGTGTGTATGTATTTGTAGATATACTACCTAGAATGAATATATATATATATATATATATATATATATATATATATATATATATATATATATATAATTGTTTGCTTGTGAATATAACCTTGGGAGTGTTGAGTCAAATGAGGATTAACCCAAGGAGCCTAGCATGGCCAAGTCGACCGACAAGTTGACCAAGTTGACAAAAGTCAACTTTGGGTCAAACTTGATCCAAATCGACTCAAACGAACATAGAATGACTAGAAAACTGGTGCTTGACCTAAAAATTAGTAAACGGACTAGTTGACTTATAGTTGACTAGGTTTGACCAGAGTTGACCAAGTTTGACCAGAGTTGACCAATGGTTGACTTTGACCTAGAAGGACCTAGAATCATGTAGAATTGTATTGTAGGCATTCCTTATGAAATTTTAGACCTTGTTGTGACTTGTGGTTGTTTTAAATAGGATTACATCACTCCAGTTCAGTTACACTTCCTCATCAGCAGCTTGGATTGTCAGGCGAGTACATTCTCTGACCGTTTCATTCTTGTTTGGACATATTTACTTTTTATAGACTCGTTTACTTGTTGCTGTCACGATGTTATCACGGATTAGTACTATATGGATCTCTTCATACGATGTTATCCCCTCAGATACATCGGGTATATTTTGCTAATGTACTTTATCATGTGCATCATCTACTCTTTGTATTCGTATTTATTCATGTATACTCATCTAATATTTATGTACACTCACGATAATGTGAGCCTTCATGTATAACCCAGTGTTCATGTGGACTAGCTATCCATGCGATATACTACTTTCATGTGCAATAACATAACCTGGACCGATCCTTGTGTACTGATTGGGACAAGTGGAGTATTTATTTGGTTATGTGATCTACACCCTTTTCATGTACAACTCCAAACTAGATTTAAGTCATGTATAACCTAAGCTAGTTTACATAACCAGATTGTGCTCTATACCACGTAGTTAGTTCAGTTCTCTTATTATATCATGTATATCTATTTCCATATATCATGTTCTCTTTTACAGGCTCATTTTTTTATGAGCAGTTCATGTATATTATTCTATAGCTTGTTTCATATTTCCTTTCATGTTATGATCTGTGTGAGAGATATGTATTCGTTCCTATTCTGACTGGACCTGTTAAAATATTACAGATGATGAGGATTGTTGCGACACTTACTATAGGGATCCAGTAGTTGCTGAGGACTTGCCATTACTATGGGGATCCAGCAGGCTTAGTTGACACAGGTGACCTAGACCCTCAAAAGGATCCAGTAGTTGCTGAGGACTATCCATTAGTTTAGATAGACTTATATCATTATCTAGTCATTGAGACATTGTGATTGTATTGAAATATTATTTATGGTGTTGTTTACATCGAGACTTATTATTCATATTGTGACTCTCTGTTGAGATTATCTTATCTTCTTTTCCATCTTAGTTGTGATTGAGATCACTTATTATATTATTCTCCTTGCGGAGCATATTCTAGATTGTGTTTGATGTTGAACCTAGGACAACGTTCTACTACCGACACTGCGGTGTAGGCTGGACTATTTGCCACTGATTGTAAAAGCACATAACAATTTTATAGGAGGACTGAACTTAGACTCACAATACAAACTCGCTCGTACAAAGAAAGCATAGGAATGAAAACTTAGGTACAGCAATCTAAGTACGATTGTTTATTTTTGATTCTGGGGGTGACGGTAGAGGCTCGGGAAAGCGACGACAGCTCTGCCTTACTCCTTGGACGATCGGACGCCGCTTCGGCTCCGGGGAAGAAATGCTTTCAGGATATGTGGAAAGAGTCCTCTGCGCGTGCCTTTGTCTCTCTGTGTGTCCAGCCGGATGGAGAGAGTCTCTTTCTCTCTGGAATTCTCCTCCTCTTTTTCTCCTGAATTCTCCAGGGTTTGTAAGGGAAAGGCACCTTGCTATTTATAGAAGTGGGGGTGTGATTATTAGGGTTTGTAATGATTCCACCCTTGAAAAGTCGGCGGCCAATCATCTGGACAATTAATCTTGATTGCATTACATCTGGGTAGTTAATTCTTGATTGCGCCAAATTTGTATGGGCAATTAATGCTGATTGCAATGAATCTTCATAATTCATCATAACAAGCTCGGATCTCTCGCCATGTGTTCAATTTGCTTAATTACAACAAATCTGATTTGATCTGAGTAATAATGGTGATTGCACTAAATCTGGTTGATATGATTTGTGAGCAGCCATAACTCCGAGTGGATAAGACAACCACGTGTCTCAACTGTCATGAGGATCGCCACGTGTATCAACTGTCATGAGGACCGCTACGTGTCTTAATTATCGTGAGTGAAACGTCCTGACAGAGCCGCATGAATGCGGTCTCTAAATTAACCGCATATGGGTAGCCCCCATACTCCTAGCCGTATGAAGGTGACAACCGTATGAAGGGGGCATCCGCATGCAGGGGTCAGCCGCATGAAGGGGGCAGCCGCATAAAGATGGCAGCCGTATGAAGAGAGAAACCGCATGAAGAGAGAAACCGCATAGGAATGAGAGCAACCACATAGGAATGACAGCCGCATAGGAGTGGCAGCCACATAGGAATGGTAGTCGCATAGGGAGCTTTGGACTTGACGGATCATGCCAGCTATAAAAGATTTTTTTCTTTTCCCTAGGAACACGCCATCATGTCAGAGTCATCATTTCGACATTTATGTCAGAGCTGTCATTTGTCAGAGCTGTCATTGTCAGGGCTGTCGTCAGAGTAATTAATTCAAGCTGCTGCTTTATGGCCAGTTGTCGGATCGGACATCGTGAGGCCATATGGCGTGGAGCCATCCGAGCCACATGAAGGACTTTTGGAGCCGCATGGGGTTCCTTCTGTTTGTGATCCGTATAGGATCCTGAAGGACTTATGAGCCGCATGAGGCTCCTTCTGTTTTGAGCTGCATGGGCTTTCCTTGTCTTTTACCGTACTTCTACAAGACCCCCTTCAAAGTTTTCAATTTGCAAAATTGAAATACTTTGAATAAGAAGCATGGTTAAATATATAAGCTCTTCTGGCCGCAGAGGATATTCTGACCGCATGGACTTCATAGCCGCATGGACTTCCTAGCCGCATGGACTGTCTGGCCGTATAGGCTATCTGCCACGTGTGCGTCTCCTGCCACGTGTGCGTCTTATTAATTACTCTTGATTTGCTTTGAATTTAAAGCCGCATTTTGGGGCAGGATCCCAAGGGTCGGTTTTAAATATTCGGATTTTCCACGATGACCGATGCGTCAGTTTTGTTTTTATGTAGCACACGGATCGAAGCGTCCGTCGGTTCATGAGCCCCCCTTTTGTCTGCCTATAAATAAAAGGGTTTGTGGAACGGAGAGACTTCTTTACTTTCTCTTGTCTTTAACTCTTCTTGCCCTAAGTTGCTGTCCTCGTCTTCTTTCTCCGCTCATCAATCAACAATGGGCCCCAAGTCTTCCAAAGTCGCGGCGAAGGGTAAGGGAGTGGCTTCTTCGTAAGCCACGGCACCCGAAGTCCACCCCGACGTTCACCTCACCATTGCTTGTAAGGGTTTGGGAAAATTGTATACTTCGAAACCCTAACAAAGACGGCTGTGTTACATGCTTTACGCACAAGCCTTTAATGCGTCCCTCGTCTTCATCGAACTGTTCAAATTGTATGGGCCATATGTATGTCCCACGTCCGAGCCGCATGGGGGTATACCCCATGTCCGAGCCACATGGGGGTTTGTCTAGTAGCCGCATAAACACTTCACAAACTGAACCGCATAATGACCCATCGCACAGAGCTGCATAAGTCTCTCGGAATCGAACCGTATGAAGTCCCCCTTAAATAGGACCGTATAAGCTTGTCTGGATTGGGCCGCATAAGGCTCTGGCCATCTAACTTTGTTTCTTTTTTATCATTGATACCGAAGGCTGAGATCATTGTGATGGAAGAGCTGCCACCTCCTCTCAAACAAGAGTCATCGCTTGTTAAGGAGGAGGTAATACCAAAAACGGAGGAACAAAAAGGAGAGCTGGCGTCTATTGCTGTAAATGAGGAGCCCAGTCTGACGGCAGTAGTACTGGGAGTTCTGACCCTCCTACTCCGGACGAGGATTTTGCTCAAGTAGATCCTTCATATGAAAAATGGTTGAGAGATTGGTATATGCGCCCCCGCAACTGAGATTCGTAGGCTCTCATAAGTGTCCGCCTTTTGTCTTGATATTTCAGTCTGTCTTTAGCTGTAGTTTGTGTTTTGCTTCTTTTGGACATCGATGTAATCTTCTTCCTTCTTGTCTGAATGAAATGATAGAGAACTTTTCTGGCTTGCTCATGAGATGTAGTCATGTGAATGAAACTGATCTTGAATGAACAGAATACATTTTCTTTACTCTTTGCTTGTAGTAATTGCCCTAATGGGAGACTTTTTGTGGACCTATTATCCTTGGCGTACCCTGGTTCTGGATACGGATAATAAGTTGGGAGAGAACCAACATACTTACTCAGAGGTAATGAGGACATGGTAAATATGAGGGTTTCTTCGATGGAGCCTTCCTACTCAGAGGTAATGAGGACATGGCAGGAGTGGGCTCCATGAAAGGTATATAGAAAAACTCAGAGGTAATGAGGACGTGGAAGTTCTATGTGAGGGGCGGTTTGTTTTTGATGGAAGGGAAACAACTCAGAGGTAACGTTGACGTGGTTGTTTCAGGAAATTTGTGGATCTGTTACCCTATTTATGCACTGAAAGTGCGCGTATTAGATCATAAGGAAGGAGCTCTTTTAGTAGGAAAGTTCAGAGGTATGATCATACATGACTTACTACCTAAAAGATGCGATATAGATTTATCTATAGTGACCAGAGTATAAGTTCAGCGGTACCTGCGGATATATAACTCGACAATCTAGGAGATTTGGGATCAGAATGTAAGCTCAGCGGTACGAGAGGGTACATGACTCGTCATTCTGGCATATTTGTAGTCGGAATGTGAGTTCAGCGGTATGAGATGGTACATGACTCGTCATTCTGGAAATTTATAGTCGGGATATGAGTTCAGCGTACGAGAGGGTACGTAACTTATCACTTTGGAAGATTTGAAGTCGAGATGTGAGTTCAGCGGTACCACAGGGTACGTAACTCATCACTTTGAAGATTTGAAGTCGGGATGTGAGTTCAGCGGTACCACAGGGTACATAACTCAACATCCTGGAAGATGTCATTTCAGACGTAATACTTTTTTAGGAACTTGTCGTTGATGGACAACATGAGCAAGTCTCCATTTTGTTTTGCGAGGCGGTAAGCTCCATTGGAGAATACAGCATCAATGATGAACGGGCCTTCCTACTTTGGCTGGAACTTGCCGGCGGTTTTGTCAGTCATAACCATTGGCCTCCGAACTGCCAGAACAAGATCGCCCACTTGGAATGTTCTGATTTTAACCTTTTTGTTGAAGGTTTCGGAGATACGGTCTTGGTACAGCTCGATTCGCTGTTGAGCTAATAGGCGCTTCTCATCTAGGGCCTCCAACTCTTGTAGTCAGCGATGGTGATTATCATCTGTCGTCAATCGGTAGGTGAGAGCGACACAGAGTGAGGGGATTTAAGTCTCCAGTGGGAGAACTGCCTCACTCCCATATACCAGAGAGAATGGTGTGTTCCCAGTGGCCATCCGTACTGTAGTACGGTATGCCCACAAGAATTCGTCGAGCTTTTTATTCCAGTCGTGTTTGCTTGATGACACGAACTTCTTGAGAAGCTTGATGATTGTTTTGTTGAACGCTTCAGCCAGACCATTAGCCGCTGGGTTGTATGGTATTGAAGCAATATTCTGGATTCGGTGTTTGTCGCAAAACCGATAGAAAGTGTGGCTTGCGAACTGTGGACCATTATCATGGATGATCCTTCGGGGCAGTCCAAAGCGATAAATGATGTGATATTTGAGGAAGCTGATCACGTTTGAAGTCTTCACTTCTACCAGCGGAATAGACTTCGCCCATTTGGAGAAGTAATCTGTGATTGCGAGTATGAAGCGATATCCTCGGGATGAAGGCGGAGTGATCGGACCAATGATGTCCATTCCCCATGCTTCGAATGGCCAGGATGCTACCATCGGATGTAGAAACTCGGATGGTTGGTGGATGAAATCTGCATGGACTTGACAGGCTTTGCATTTTCGTGCATAGTCTATTGCATCTGCAACCATCGTGGGCCAGTAATAGCCCATTCGGTGAAGGCGGTCTTACAACTTTGGGCCAGGCTGATGGATCCCGCAGACGTCGTCGTGAGCTTCACGTACAGCTTCCTTGGCTTCTGTATTTGACAGACACCGAAGTAGTAATCCCTCGTATGATCTCCGATACAGCATTTTTGTCTCTGTATCGAAGAAGAATCTTAAGGAACGTCTTCTGATAGAAGTGGCTACCTTCGGATTCTCTGGGAGGATATCGTAGACTACGAAGTCTATGAATGGCTGTCTCCAGTCGGGTGCTTCGTCGACTGTCAGAGCGGAGTATCTCTTAACACATTGAACATTATTTCTGGGACATATCAACTCACGGCCTATGATATCAACCAAGTGGTGAGCATGATTTGGAACTGCTAAGGAAGCGGCAAGGCCTGCTAGGGCGTCGGCTTTAATGTTTTGCAGCCTGGGAACGTGTTCTATGAAGAACCCTTCCAAGGATGAGATGATATCAATCACTAATTGGTGATAGGGGATCATGTCTTCATGACGTACTTCGTATGAGCCCCGGATTTGATTGACGATTAGCTGCGAATCGCCGTATGCTTCAAGATACTCTACCCCCAGCTCCTTTGCAAGTCGAAGGCCAATGACCAGAGCGTTGTACTCGGCCATATTGTTTGAGTAGGACTCCATGAGGGAGTAAGCCCGATTGATCACCAGCCCGGAAGGAAAAATCAGCACCACTCCGACTCCAGCGACGATGTTGTCTTTGGGCCCCGTTCTGGAAGCACCGTCGAAGAACATTCGCCATACGACATCATAAGAGGCCACATTTGAATTGGCCACCTCATCTGGAATCTCTTCGTCTATTCTGGTTGACTCCGATCCTGGATGAGCTGCTAAGAAGTCTGCAAGAGCTTGACCTTTAACAGCCTTCTGCGGGACGAAGATCGTGTGGTAGGAAGATAATAAAATCGCCCAGGTAGCGAGGCGAGAGCTAAGTGCACCTGGTTTGATCATGAGAACCCTGAGGGGGTTGATCCTTGATATGACATGGATGGTTTGTCCCGTGACGTAGTGTCGCATCTTCTGAATGGCGAAAACCAGGGTGAGGTACTCCTTTTCTACGACAGTATATCGGTGTTCCGGTCCCATCATCATTAGGCTGAGGTAATATATAGCCTGCTCATGGCCTGCATCATTATTTTGCGCTAGCAGAGCACTGAAAGAATGTTCCATCGCTCGTACATAGAGCAGGAATGGTCTTCCAGCAACCGGGGCTACCAGGACTGGAGGGTTCGTCAGATATTCTTTGATGCTGTCGAAGGCACACTGGCATTCTTCATCGCATACAAATGAAACGCCCTTCTTCATGAGGTGGGTGAATGGCTGACATCGTCCAGAGAGGTTGGAGATAAACCTCCTGATGTAGGCTAGCCTCCCTTGAAGGCCTCGGAGTTCACGAAGATTTCTCGGGGGACCCATCTCTATGATTGCCTTTGTCTTCTGAGGGACTACGTGGATACCCTGGGAGGTAATGATGAAACCCAAGAACTTCCCACTGGATACGCCCAAGAAGGATTTTGTAGGATTCATTTTCAAATTGTGCGCTCGCATCAGGTCGAACACTGTCCTCAAATCATGTAGATGATCTTCCTTAGAGCGGCTTTTGATGACAATGTCGTCGATGTAGCATTCCACTGTCTTGCGCAGGTGGTCTCTAAAGATGATGCTCATAGCTCTTTTATAGGTGGCGCCAGCGTTCTTTAAACTGAAAGGCATGACTGTGTAGTAGTATGTGCCAATTGGTGTTCGGAATGATGTATATTTTTCGTCATCAGGGAACATCTTGATCTGGTTATACCCCGAGGAACCATCCATAAATGGCATATGCTCAAAGCCGCAGGTGTTGTTAATCATGATATCTGTGATAGGGAGAGAGAACTCATCCTTAGGACATGCCTCATTCAGATTGCAAAAGTCGATGCAGATTCGAATCTTTCCACTTTTTTTGAGGACTGGTACTATATTGGCGACCCGGTCTGGATGTTGTTCCTCGCGGATGAAACCACTGGTTATCAGTTTATTAACCTCAGCTTCAATGGCATTCATGACGTCTGGGCGGAACCATCGTTGCTGTTGCTTGACCGGTTTTGCGTCCGAACAAATGTTGAGCTTGTGAAGTTCAACCTCGGGGTTCAGTCCTGGCATATCTTCGTAGCTCCAGGCGAACACGTCGATGTATTCTCTGACGAGTTATAGTAGTGATTCTCGCTCTTCGTCTGTCAGATTCTTACTGACGAAGATGGGCTTTGGAGAGGACTCATCACCGAGACCGACTTGTACAACCTCATCCTCGGTGGGAGGCTCTCTTTGTTTGAACCGCTTCTTCCATTGCGCATCTAGTTGTTGTGCCCACGGCTCTAACTCAAGAAGTTCAGGAATGTCTTCATCTTCTTCGTAGGCGTCGACAAATGCCATATTGACGGACCAGACTTGCCTGAGCATGTCCCTAATGCTGACATCCGAATCGGACGTGGGTGATCCGATTGAGTGTAAGTGCCAGTCGCATTCCTCGTCTGAGCTTTCAGGGGTCGTTGTCGGTGTAACATAAACTAGCCCACATCTGGTTTTGTTGTAATAATCTCGTGGTTTACCATCCGGGACCGACAATTATAAGGGTAACCGCCGTCCAGTGCCGTAGTTTAATCCTGGTATAGTTTCCAGATCATACCCTTATTTTTGCATGAGGTACTTAGATTGGGAACTATACAGATAAAGGGTCAATCTCCCGATGTCGGGTTCGAGACCAACTTCTACCCTAAAGGGTTGTGGGTCACTCTTTCGGCCGAAGATGATTGGATGATCCTCTTCCTCGATTATGCGGTAAGCGTCTTCTACTGGAGTAAGTTGGTTTGCGGTACAGACATTTGTTACCTGTATGTGCAGGTGAGTGCCTATACCATGTTCCATAGCATACATTGTACAAAGCTTATTAAGCTCGAGATAATTCAAAGATAACCCTTTATTGATGAATTAAGGTATCTTTTCCAGTGGGATTACATCATTTGCGGATGGCACATCAGTGTAAGCAGCCACGTACTTGGCTAGTTCTGACTCTTCTTCAGCTACCCTCCGTGTAAATAAAGACTGAGAGGATGACTTAGGCAGCTTAATCATCAGGGGCTCCATGGGTGGAGCAGAACGTAGAGTCGTTGGCGTACTAACCACCCCCAGTTTGGTGCTTGGTGCTAGGCAGGGAGTTGTTGGCTGGCTAGTAGTCCCCGGCTTAGCGCTCGGCTGCAGATTCATTCTAGGAAGACGAATCGTCATCGGCTTAACAGAGGGATTAAGCTCCTCTATTTGTTGCTGCTAGCTCTAGGCAGCCTGATTGTTAGTGGTGTTAGCGCTTGGCCAGACTTTGGCAGTCGGATTATCATCTGTTCCTCCTGCGCAGAGAGGCTAATTACGTCCTTACGCAGAGTGGCTGTAAGGGACGCAGTTATGCCAGGTTTGTGGGCTTGGAGGTGGATCGTCAGAGGTTCTTCTGATCCAGTTGCTGCTTTAGTTTGAGCTTGAGTATCTCCTTCGACAAGATGCTTTTTTGACTTCTCGTACAAGCATGAATCTGAGTAGTAGGATTCGACCCCTTTGAAGGGCTCGATGTCGGTAAATTCTGTCCACACGAAGCCCTGCTTGTCGATGTACTTGAAGCACTGGTGCAGTATGGAGGGCACGATCATGTAATCGTGTATCCAAGGATGCCGCAGGAGAATGTTGTAGGAAGTGTCCGCATCTATGACATAGCAGGTCACTTCTGACTGAAGGTCATCGATTTCGCACTTCAAAAGAATCTTTCCGATCAGATAGCTTCTGTCTGAATTGAAACCGCTGATGGCGGTGCTTGTCAGCGTCAGGCAATGCATTGGGATGCGCAGATGGTGTAATAGGCTCTTCGGGATAATGCTTATGGAAGAACCGGGATCAATATGCATTCGGTCCACCTTGGCATCGCCAATATACCCAGTATAATACAGAGGGCGATCATGCAGGTTGGTCTTGATAAGCATATCCTGCGGAGTGAAGACGATGTTGGGCATTGCGCCTGTGCAAGCGCTGTCCTGAAGATCTGCCGGTGAGCTTTCCCCAGTAAGATTGGATTGAGCCAGATATGCGTCGGCATTCTGGAGTGCCTCGCTTAGTGCGACACGAACGTCCTTGGAGAGTCTCAAGAGTTTGTATAGTGACAATTTAGCCGGTGTGTTAGCCAATTGTGCCAAGATGTCGAAGTTGTAGGGCCTCTCCAGCACATGAGGCATCTCTTTTCGGAGCGGCTTGTCGAAGTGAGTCTCCTTCGGCCTGGGCTTGTCGGTCGTCGAAGGCTGCGAAGGTCCTAGAGCATCAGCAGCTGTCGGCTGATGGTCTTCAGCCGAGTTACCCGGTGGAGGTTGGGTTTGTGCGCCGGAACGGGTAACAACAGCAGTAGCTTCTTCGAACTCTGCCGAGATTGTGCGGCATGATTTGACTTTCCCATTCTTCTTTTTGCTGGTGGAGGGAGGTGCAGACTTAGTTACCTCAGGTACCATGTCCGGATGGACCCACATGATCTCCCTTCGTGATGTGGTAAGGGGTACTAGACCAGCAGCCTGGTCTCGGTGAGATGGAAGGTTGGTGACCTCCATTTTTTCTCTGGGGACGGGTACTACTCTATCTTAAGTCTTTGTCGGAGGGAAGTTGCCGAATTGTACTGACACCATGTTGGCTGCTACGGTCACCTCTTCGAGATCAATGGCCAGGGCATTAGAATCGATAAGATGCTGGATATATCGCTTCAGTTGGTGGCAGTCATGTGTAGCATGGTGGACATAGCGATGGTAGTGGTAGTACTTGGGGTTCTCCATTTTTGCAGGTCGAGGTTCACGCCTTGGAGGAGGGAGCTGAATTCGACCTCCTTGTATGAGCATGTCCAAGATGGGCTTGACATGGCCGTCTTCGAAGGAATAGGTCATCTGAGGCTACTACTTCTCTACTGGCTTCGGTTCAGGCTTTGGGGCTGCGTCGGCCACCATAGCCTGCTTGTCCTTGTTGTCTCGATTGTTGGAGGGGTTACCACCATTGTTGCTGTTGGTGCTAGGGCGTTTGCCCTTGTCCTCTCCTTCCGAGACGTGTAATCCCAATTGGCGAGCTTTCTTCAATTTGTCTTCTGCACTAGTGGCGCTAATAATGAAAGTCTTCCAATCCTTAAACTGACTTTCGCCCATCCAGAGGCTGATCGTGGAAAGCAGCCTCTTTTGGCAAATTTCAATTAAGGTGGAATCCGGGTTACCGGAAGGCAACTTCATCGCGGTTTGGCAAAATCGTTCGATGTAGTTCCTTGTCAACTCCTTTTCTCCCTGAACAATGTCCATGAGGGTAGACATTGTCACGTCTTGTCCTACCTCGTAGAACCTCTCCAGGAACATATGTTTGAAGCCGATGAAAGAATGGATACAGTTGTCCGGCAAGTTGCGGTACCAGTCGAAGGCGACCCCCTCCAGTGCCCCGATGAACAACCGTGTAAGAATGGCGTCGTCATGAGGCAGATGGTCAGTTGTGACCTCAAAGTAGGTGATGTACCTGCTTGCAGATGTCTTTCCATCATACGGGTAGATGTTGAATGGTTTATACCTTGGTGGGAAGGGAACATCTCTCCACGCAGTAGGATACAGTTGTCGTATCCTGAGGTCTTGGCAGTTTTCTCGGGCATAGAACATGGCCCTGAGCTCCTGGACCTCTTTTCTTGCCTCCCTAGCCTCGTCTGCAGCGGTGGGGCCGATATTTCAGGAGGATTATCACCCGGGTTTGGTGCAACTGAATTCGAATATGCATTGACCGCGGGACCCAAGCTTGTTTGGCCATGCGTTCTTCCTTGCAGAGTTGGAAGGGCCGCTTTAATCTCGTCCACGGACTTGGCCAAGGCATGTAGTATGGCCTCCAGAGTGTCGATGCGTTGGCGATCACTGGGACCGTCTTGGTTACTGTCCGTCATGAATATCGTCCTCACATGAGGAGAGATGGAAAGAACGGTAGATGACGTGCCCTCTGAGTCATACCCTTGTACAGTGAAGTCGTCAGGGTATGTGGGAATGTTCTCCTCTGGTTCGGACTCAGAAAGAGTGGTACCCCTAGCTTCAGAGCTTGCCTCATCTTGAGAATTGTGGACGTCCTCAAGGACGTCGGGATCTGCTGCATCTTTTGGGTGAATCGTTTCCTCTGGATTGTCTTCTTGGAATACCGTATTATTATGGATATTTGGAGGAGTGCCACCCCCCAGTACCTCCCAGAGATGTGGACGACGAATCTCCAAGTGTGGCAAATTTTGTCTTTGAGCGGGTACCTTGGTAAACTCCTCCTGTAACGGTGGTAGACAACCGCTTAGAAGAGAGTTTCTTGGTTACGCCGGTGGAGATTTTTGGACTGGAGACATTTGTCTTCTTTCCTCTACCGCTGCCAGGAATCTACAGAGCAGAATTGCAGGAGGCGACAAGAAGCGCCTCGTCTTCTGATCTTGGGTGTTGCAGCCGTTGGAAGATAGACCGTCGGTCTTCTTGTACTGCTGTCGTGTTGCAGCAGCAGTTGACAATGACTTGGGTGCATTGATGTCCTTGACAGGACTCTCAGCACATCAAATCTTCGTTCCTTTCCTTGCGTTTGTGAAGAATTACGTTGCATAAGTCACCTGTTTTGTGGGCCCGAGAGTTCTGAGCCAATGAGTGTGTTGGCCTCCTGTCTGCTCCCTGATGTGGGGATAGCACGAGTACTTGCCCCTGATCCTTGTTGGGAGATTCTTGATAACTATCCCGTTCGTTGGCCGCCGAGGGCTGGACACGGATAGTTTTATACAACTTTCCATCAGGGGCCGACGTAATAGTCAGCGGGACGCCCTGATAGTCAGAAGTTGGGACAGCCGACTGAGATCGTCGAGCCCGCTGCCCGAGACTTCTTCCTTCTAGCACCGGAGAGTGCATAGTAGGAAGAGTCCATGGAGATTGGCACATAAGAGCATCTGGTGTCAGGATCGCCTGAGAGGCGGTCGAAGACTGACCGTGAGCCACATGGAACAGATGGTATGCGACTGGGATCAGTGGCCGTGCAGGTTGTCTGTATACGGCTATCCTTTGTAGCCGCATGAGCCTTCTGTATACGGCTAAAAGTTGTGGCCGCATGAACCTCAGGGATACGTCTGGAAGTCATGGCCGTGTAGGCTACCTGCATGCGGCTGGCAGTTCTGGCCGCATGGGCTTTCTGCATGCGGCTGACTTTTGTGGCCGTATGAGTTTTCTCCATGCGGTTGGCAGTTGCGGCCGCATGAGCCTTCTCTATGCGGCTGGCGTCTTTATGCGGCTTGGACCGTATAGAGTTCCTCTTTGTCCCTTCAAGTCCAGCATTATAGTGTTTTCTTCTACCGGACTTGGGGACATCAGAGTGCTCTATGGTCTGAATTGGGGTCGCCTGCGAGACTTCTATGCCATTTTGAGCAACAGAGAGTACTTCTTCGAGTGCTTGGAGAGGAGCGAATGATATGGTCCTCTACTCCCTACGGGCCTTCTTTGTGCGGGCTCGCCGCTGGACCCGGCCAGCGCTTCCGTCGAAGAGCATTTCTTCAAACGTCTGCTGGTCGAACCGGGCGACCAGCATCTGTTGAGTGGAGCCAAGTTTGGCTGCGTCTGATTGCGTCACCAACTCCTCAGCCGTGGAGAAGTTAGTCTCCAGCAGAGTCGCCATCGTGTTCGCCATTGATTGTAAAAGTACAGAACAATTTTAAAGGAGGACTGAACTTAGACTCACAATACAAACTCGCTCGTACAAAGAAAGCCTAGGAATAAAAACCTAGGTACAACAATCTAAGTACGATTGTTTATTTTTGATTCTGGGGGGTGACGGTAGAGGCTCGGAAAAGCGACGGCAGCTCTGCCTTACTTCTTGGACGATCGGACGCAGCTTCGGCTCTGGGAAAGAAATTCTCTCGGGATGTTTAGAAAGAATCCTTTGCGCGTGCCTTTGTCTCTCTGTGTGTCCAGACGGATGGAGAGAGTCTCTTTCTCTCTGGAATTCTCCTCCTTTTTTTCTCCTGAATTCTCCAGGGTTTACAAGGGAATGACACCTTGCTATTTATAGAAGTGGGGGTGTGATCATTAGGGTTTGCAATGATTCTTCCCTTGAAAAGGCGACGACCAATCATCTGGACCATTAATCTTGATTGCATTACATCTGGGTAGTTAATTCTTGATTGTGCCAAATCCGTATGGGCAATTAATGCTGATTGCAATGAATCTTCATAATTCGTCATGACAAGCTCGGATCTCCTGCCACGTGTTCAATTTGCTTAATTACAACAAATCTGATTTGATCTGAGTAATAATGGTGATTGCACTAAATCTGGTTGCTATGATTTCGAGCATCCATAACTCCGAGGGTATAAGACAGCCACGTGTCTCAATTGTCATGAGGATCGCCACGTGTATCAACTGTCATGAGGACCGCCACGTGTCTTAACTGTCGTGAGTGGGACGTCCTGACAGAGCCGCATGAATGCGGTCTCTAAATGAACCGCATATGGGTGGCCCCCAGACTCCTAGTCGTATGAAGGTAGTAGCCACATGAAGGTGACAGCCGCATGAAGGGGGCAGCCGCATGCAGGGGGGCAGCCGCATTAAGGGGGCAGCCGCATGAAGATGGCAGCCGCATGAAGAGAGCAACCGCATAAAGAGAGCAACCGTATAGGAATGAGAGCAACCGCATAGGAATGACAGCCGCATAGGAGTGGCAGCCGCATAGGAATGGCAGCCGCATAGGGAGCTTTGGACTTGACGGATCATGCCAACTATAAAAGATTTTCTTCTTTTCCCTAGAAACACGCCATCATGTCAGAGTCATCATTTCGACTTTTATATCAGAGCTGTCATTTGTCAGAGCTGTCATTGTCAGGGCTGCCGTCAGAGTAATTAATTCAAGCTGCTGCTTTATCGGACATCGTGAGGCCACGTGGCGTGGAGCCATCCGAGCCGCATGGACTTTTGGAGCCGCATGAGGTTCCTTCTGTTTGTGAGCCGTATGGGATCCTGAAGGACTTATGAGCCACATGAGGCTCCTTCTATTTTGAGCCGCATGGGCTTTCTTTATCTTTTTCTATGCTTCTACATGGACGTACCCACTTTTCGTACCCTTATACTGGGTGTGGGTCGTGACACTTCCCATCTACTTGAGATTAGTGAATCTCGTCTGCAGATCATACCGAGCTACTACGTAGAAATACTTCGTCTGGAACTTGTCGCTGAATACAGCCCATAAGACAGGCGTCGCCAAACCTACTGCTAGCATCGCCCACCAGGTGCGGGCTAAGTCCAATAATTGTAGGCACACAATGGCCACATTCTCATCCTCTGGAATCCTCGCAGCTTCCAGGATAACCTCTGTGCCCTGAAGCCATACATCAGCAGCAATAGCATCTTCAGTTCCGTTAAAGAAAGAAGGGTTCATGCGTTTGAAGTTGTTGGCTGCATTGTTCCCTTGATAACCAACTCTGCCCATAGCATCTTGTACTGTCTGGTGCAGGGCATCGCCCCGACGATCTTGTGACACAAGCAATTCTCGGATGAGCCCTACCAGGGTCCCATTGTCAGGCTCTGTAGGCTGGACTGGCTAAATCGATGGTTCTTAGCCCCGGAAGGCATGACTCTGGAGGCTACCCCTGAGTGCTGGGCTTGGTCCCCAGGTTGCTGCTGGTTCACTGGAGGTGCTCTACCTCGCTGATCGATAGGACCAGAAACTATGTCACTGAAGAAATGACATGAAAAATAATAAGGAAGGACCGGGATAGATCAGGGATATAAGCATGTGATCAGGCCAAGATTTGAGGAAGATTGGAAAGCACGAGTAGAGATCAAGGGCTAATGCTGATTGAGACATCTATTTGGTAAAACCCTCACACATCTTGATTTACAAGACCTGTATGGGCCACCACTTAAACTGTGTTACGCCCCATAACAGAATACTGGAGAGCGGGGGACAAACACAGCCATCCATGTATATTAAAGTGCAACCCACCTCGTATTACGGTCACGGCTGTCTAGATGCATGAGGGTTTATCTACAGGCCATCAGTCTCTTAAAGTCAAGAACAAGCCTAGTGTCTCAATCTCAAGCAAGTAAATACATGTTACAAGATGGTCGATCATCAAACATACAAAGTAAGGCGTCCCAAACATTTATATATTCAGATGATCATGAAGCTAGTCATACAAAATACAAAGATTAGCAAGAGTTTCAGTCGTACATGATCAACCCTAGGATTTGTTAATCATATTACAGCCCGTAGGAAGATAGTAAGTAAAGTATGCAACACGAGCTAACACTTGCTCGACGGCTAAAAGCCTCAAAAGAATAATTTTACAATTAGAATGGGAGAGCAAAATAAATCCACTCGTTGCCAGAATTTCTTCTAGTGTTCACCATCTGGCAGAAAGGCTGGAAGATCCTCGGGAGCTACTCCAAAATCTGGCTATATAAAACCAGCTGGGTCAAACCTCAGAAAGAGCAAGTGCCACAAAGGAGGCTTCACTTAAGAACTAAAACCAGCATGCCAGAACATAAAAAAATAAGAATAATAAGAAGACATAAATTAAAAATAGGACAACAAATGACGAGAGAACGAAGAACTATTCTGGAGGCTAGGTTACAACCCGTAAACCAAATAAGGACCCGGGTTGTAACCTTTCACCTGAACATAACTTAGTCTCTCATTATTTATTGATAAAAGTAACGCATAAGAAATCATGTCCCGAAATAGCCATGTACTAGATCTAAACAAGACAGACTGGACTCCATCCAACATTCACGGACAAGTAATGACTACGTCTTGATACTTTAACTAACTAGGGTTATCACAAGCCTAGTTACTAGCAAGATGCAATGAGATATTCCAGCAGTCAAAAGATCTGCAGACTAAATCCAGGTTATCCAGTTGCGGTTGAGAGCATGAGTGATACATCGCCAGGAAGATAAATGTACCCTTAGGTGACTTGAATGATGCAACACATAACAGTGTACTGGAAATGTGCCCTACTCGTCGGCAGGCTACAAGTCCACTTGAGCTCCCAGATAACAGGACCGCCTGTGACTGAGAAATTCGTTCATGAACTATTTAATCAATCTAGTCATTAACCTAGTCATATTCAGTTATAAATCCCTGACTGTGGTAACCAAAAAATCATGTCCTAGACATGATGCAAAAGAGACTTGTAGCTTGTTCACACATACACAAGGTTCAACCACGATGTCAAGATAAAATTACCTAGCATGTCGAGATAGCTGTCGCAACAGCATTCAAGATTACATGTCATGTTTACTTATCAAGAGTGCGCCACGACGGGCCACTATCATATATTATCATGTCAAGGTTACTTGTTAAGAGTGCACCATAACGGGCGACTATCATGTCATGTTACTTGTTACTTGGTAAGAGTGCGCCTTAACAGTCTACTATCGTGTTCTATCCTTACATTATCATGAATGAGAGAAACTTGCATAAAATAGCTAGTAACATATTCTTGAAGCCAAGGAAAAGATCTACAACTTTCATGTTGGAAGTTGAAAAAAACTCTGGCGACAAATCAGCCAAATAGGGCATAAAACAGTCAAAAACATCCAAAATAGGCACTATGCGGCCAGGCACTATGCATCTATGAGGACTAGTACTATGCGGTTACGCGGACTGGCACTGTGCGGCCAGGCACTATACAGCTATGTGGACTGACACTATGTGGCCAGGCACTATGCATCTATGTGGACTGGCACCATGCGGCCATGCATTATACATCTATACGGACTGGCACTATGCGGACTTGCACTATGCTGCTCTGCGGACTGGCACTATACGGCCAGGCACTATGCATCTATGCGAACTGGTACTATGCGGCCATGCACTATGCATCTATGCGGACTGGCACTATGCGGACTGGCACTATACATTTATATGGACTGACACTATACGGCCAAGTACTATTCATCGTCCCTGCTAGAACCAGGTCAGATGAACATAGAAGATGTCTAAATCTTATTTTGGCCATAACTTTCTCAAAACAAGTCGAAATCTAACTTTTCAAAGGTCCATTTTGGGTAAATACGAATTCTCTACATCATAGAACAATCAAAACTTGAAAATAATAAAGTTTGGTAGATCAAAACCCAAGAAAACCGAAAAGGCTACAAACTTAGATCTACAAAAATCCATCCGTCCAAACGGAAAAATCCAAGTTCTAAAGATGCTTAGAATCATGTAGAGAAGTAGATAGAATAATAAAATGGAAGATCCATCATGAAGAAAGTTACACTTGTCTAAGCTCTCTAGGTTGGTGGGAGAATAATGGAGGAAGAAAAAGAAAAAGAAGAAGAAGAAGTAATAAATGAAGAGAGAGAAATAAGGGGTGGTTGGGCTTTAAAGGGGGAGGGTTTACTCATAATGAACCAAGCCCAATCAAACCAAGCCAAACCAAAATAAACCAAGCCAAGTCATGACCAACCAAGACTAGGCTAGCAAGTCAAGTCCAACTATGGGTCACCTGACAAACGTCAGAGATCTCGTATATGCATACGAAAATACGTATAACGGAAAACGAGAGTGACAACATGTGCACACAGGTGATAGCAGGGTTTGAGGGGACATGTTTTCCCTATAGCAGCTGGGCAAGCCTTGTACAGGCCTTGGGCGGCTTTTGTATGAGTTTGTGTGTGTAGTGAGTGACACACATGAGCATTTGTGTGAATTTGTATGTGTGCGTAGTGAGTGATACACATGAGTGATGTGTGAGTTTGTGTGTTTGTGGTAACACACATGACTGATGTGTATAGTTTTTGTGTCTGTAGGTAAACATAGGTAATAGTTATAGGGATGAGTTAGACAAGAGTGTAGGTAAGTTAGATAGGGTATCCTAGTACCTATGTGTATAGGTTATGAGTAGGGAAATGTTAGGTAACATAGGTATGGGTAATAGTTTAAGGTATTGAGTTTACCTTGTGTTAAGGTATATGTATAGAGTATTTGTGTAATAAGGCATAGGATAAGGTATCTCATGATAGTGCCTCTGTGTATCCAAATAGTTAAATTCATAGGATAAGCCTAATATTGCCTAGTATAGGTTAGTTTACTTTAGTATGACAATGTATTCACCTAGAAACTTAGGTTTGACCTAGTTTGACCCAAAGTTGACTAGTTTAACCCTAAAAGTCAACCTTTGAGTTAAATTGACCTAGTTTGACTACATAGACCCAGTATTGACCTAGTTTGACCCCTATGACCTAAAATTGACATAGAAATCATATTTCAATTTAGAAATTAATGTTTAACACACCGAAATAACAATTGACATTGATATTTCATATTTAGGTCATTGTGAATCTACTTTAGACCTCGATCCACACTTGTTGCTCAGGACCACAGGAGAGTATATTCTCTGATAGTTTTCATTATCTTGATGATTCCTATGATATTAGTTTGTAGTGTTATACTTGATTCCTGACACGAGGATACACTGATTAGTATATTTGGATCCCGTCATGAGATATTATTTTGTGGAGGACCTTATACATGTCTTGTGTTTCTTATTCATGTATAGACACCGATTCAGGAGTAGGCTGTCCCCCTGCTTCATGGATCCCGTGTCGTAACATGACCTGGTTTGACCCACTATACTAGTCTGGAGATGGGGAGGTATTAGTAGATTATGTGTTCATACCCAAAACTACTTGTGCATAGCTCATCCTCATCTCACGCAAGGTGTAACCTAATCTTATATTATTTGTACATAGCTTTCTATGTATGGCCGGCCTGACCCATTACTATACTTATGTATAGTCGGTCATATAGAATAGCCTGATCTAGTCCCAAGCCGATCACATAATACTTTCATGTCTCAAGGCACTGTTTAGTATACATATTCCATATTAGATAATACATTCTGATACATCATACTCATGATTACTTACAGTTCTTACCTTTCCATGACATGATTACCTCTTTTCCATTATTCTTACTATTTAGTATTGCTTATCTAACATGTATATATCTCTATTACTTACTGTTTTTATAGCTCTTGTCAATTTAACGAAACTGCTATTAGTTTATGTACTTCACTCCAATCCAGACTGGATAACATTTTTGAAAGGACTTAGAGGATTCTGTCCCACCTAGTACGAACTCAAAGTAGGCGATGACTATGTCCAAAGGATTTCCTTCGAGCCGGTGCCCGTTGAGGATGCACCCCTAGTAGTGCTTTAGCTAGTAGCTAGGATTACTGGATTTGTCTCCAGTTATTAGGACTTTGGCTTGCTATATTTATTTAGGACATGTACTTATTGATATTAGACTACTAGACTCTGTTGTGTATTAACTTATGCTACTAGACTTTTTTATTTCATCATTTCATATCTTATATAATTTTTGCCATTATCTTCCTTTAGTATCTGTGATCGAGTATGAGATTCTAGATATTATATTGTCCTCCATTCGGAGATGTGATTACTATTTATAGATTATGATTCATATATTACTTAGACTGTTTAGATAGCATTGTTGACCTAAATAGCGTTCTAACATCAATGTTGCGGCGTAGGCTGGACGTACCTACGTACTCGTATCCCTATACCGGGTGTAGGTCATGACACGTGTACTAGCACAGGTCTATGACAATTCTATTATGTATTCTACAAGTATCTGACACTCTGGTGATAAAAACAATTCCTATAATCATAGGAAAAATATTAAATCACATAAGTCATTAGGTGATTTACTTAAAAACATGAGTATCGTACGATACCGATCGTATGATCCTCGATACACATGAAATCAAAAAGCTCTAATACCAGTAAAACTATTAATACTCAAATCCAGCAATACAACATAATCAATTGTTGGTAGTAATAGGAAGTGTATATATATATAGAGAGAGAGAAACACTACCCATTTTATTCATAAAGGCCGTGAAAGGCAAAACTGTACAAGTATACCAGTAGGTGCAAAATGTCGAAGCCTATACCCGTATACTGACAAAAGAAAGGAAGCAAAATCATCATGGCTAAGTCGAAGAAAGGACAGAGTGCCAGAAGCCCAGAGGGCAGTGCTTGCAGAGGGCAGCACGCTTACGACATTGCTGAGCAGTCTCCCAGATGAGCTGGTCTGCGTTGTAATGGTGGCCTTCGTATCTCGCCTGTGTGGGGGTGTGTGGGGGTGTGTGTGTGTATGGCATCAGTCATAGGGTGGCTTGGTATCAGTTGGGAAAAAGTCATGAACATATGAATATGTGTGTGTGTGTAGTAGAAAAGGGAATGAGTGTGCATTCACCTGTTTGCAGTAAGAGCAGCTAGCAGTATCAGCAAATTGCTGCATGCTCAAGGTAGAACAACAACTATCTAGCTGCTGGCCTTTGTCGACTGCAAGGCCTAGCACTGCCTGTACTAGCCAACTACAGCAACAATGTTGGCACCACCAATCAAGTAGTAGGAAGAGTATTTGGTATGGCAGCCGCAACAACAATTATTACCTGCTGATGCCAACAGCAGCAATAGCTTCTTATAAGCTACAATAGTAATTGCTACGCTACCAGATAGCAGTGAACAATAGCATGAAACTCTGCTTGCTTGAACAATAACAGTTACAACTATATTGCCCCCAATAGCAATAACAGCAGTGGCAATACGCTCTAGCAGCATCACACTGCCTTGCTAGCAGTAGATTAGCACTGCTTGCATAAAACAGCTGCAACAAGGCACTAAAAATGTGGGTTTTAGAGCAAATATCTAGAATATGTGCAAGTGTTTGAGTGATTAGTGTCTTGGGGTTCATGTGTATATGTAATGTAGTTTAGGACCCCTGTGTGGGAAGGAACAACAATGCATAGCATTAGATAGATAGGTTGGTACCTGTGTAATCCATAGAGCTCATGTGTGTGGTATAGGACAGGGTAACAGTGTACCTACTAGGCATATCTAGTTACTTGCTATGCCAAGTGTGGGTAAAAGTAGAGTGTATACCCATAGTGCCTAGGAGTATGTATGTATGTGTATTTAGACATATGTATGTATAAGTTCAAGGATGTTTGCATATATGGGAGCACAGGTAAATAAGGAAGGTTAGAGGGTGGTTAGTAGGTGTCAAATATAGGTATTGCATATATATGGGTATAGGTATATAGCTATGTACTAGAAAATAGATATTGGGTATTACCTATGTGATATACTATAGCTTATGTATAAGGTAAGGGGTAATGAGTCTAGGTATTCGGTTGTATGAGTCCATGTATAGGTATGGTACCTAGTATCCCTATTTTTATATGGTTATGGTCCTAGGAAACCTAGGTATGACCTAGAAATGACTAGTTTGACTCTACAAGTAGGATAATAACCTAATTTGACGATAGAAGTAAGAAATTGACCTAGTTTGACTTCTATAACCTAGAAGACCTAGAAATCACATTTTAGTTTAGATATCAATGTTTAGCACACCAAAATACTAATTGACATTAATATCTTATATTTAGGTCTTTGTGACTCTACTTTGGACATCGATCCATACTCGTTACTCAGGACCACCGGCGAGTACATTCTCTGACAGTATTCGTTATCATGATGATTTTTATGATATCAGTTTGTAGTGTTATACTTGATTCCTGACACAAGGACATATAGATTAATATATCATAGAAATCCTAGATTTTGTCAGAAAATGCTATTTCCTAGAGGACTATGTACATGTCATGTATTTCTTGTATATGTATAGACACCGATTCAGGAGTAGGTTGGCCCCCTGCTCCATAAATCCTTTATCGTAACGTAACATGGATGGATCCACTATACTAGTCGGGGGATGAAGAGATACTAGTAGATTATGTGATCATACCCCATCTTGTGTATAGCTCACCCTTAGCTCACATAGGGTATAGCCTGATCTTACTTGTCCTTGTGTATAGCTTTCCATATATGAACTGGCATGATCCATTACTATACTTATTCATAGTCAGTCATATGGAATAGCCTGATCTTGTCCCAAGTCGATCACATAATAAACTAATATTTTAATGCACGTTTCAGTAGTTCATGCTCTATTCTAGATATTACTGTAGAAGCATGAAAAAGTGCAGCATCTACAAAGTGCTGGAGACACAAAATTTTTGCACACATCAAAGAACAGAAAAGCACAGTACATGAAGAAAATGCTTTATTAAATCATGATTACAAAGGTCTATTACAGATTTTTCATGCTTACATATAAAGACAATCTTTTCAGCCTAAAGTGCGCAGCTTATAAAAATATGCAGCCTACAAGTGCGCAACCCACAGAAGCACAACAGTCTTCTTCTCCAAAGTGAATCACTTCCTCGTTAGAGAGAATCACTTCCTTGTCAATGAGCGAGTGTCCTCCTCATCAGCCACCCTGTGGCTCTTCCAATATAACGAAGGGCTAGCAATCAACCAAAATACAGTATCTTGTCCCTTGAAGACCTCCAAGATGTTGTTCAGGTTCGAACCCATCATGCCAAGCGTTCAAGTACATCACGAAACTCTAAAGTTGTTCCCCACCAAGGCTACGACTTCTTTGAATGAAGAGATCCACAACCAACGGTCGACTTATGTGAGGCCTATGGCCGTCTATAGCTAAGTCGGGGGCGAGCATGATAGAGGAGTGATGAGAAGCAATGGACAATGGCTTCCTCAAAAGCTCCTCTCTTTATATATATTGTGTGTGGTCAAACCCATACACCAATTGGCAGCGAGTCAAAGGCTCTGAGTTAATTGGATGAACCTAGAAATTATATCAATAAATCTCAATTAATAAAAGGTTTGACCGAGTTTTTTAGTCATCACTTCTCGAGCCCCATAAAAAGCGACAAGAATTAATGAAGTCATTGACTCGGCTGTCACGCCCCAGAACCAGAATACTGGAGAGCGGGGGAAGACATAGCCAGCTACGTATAATGAAATGGGATCCACTCTACTATACGGTCACGACTGTCTAGATATATGAGGGTTTATCTACAAGCCATCAGTCTCTTAGGGTCAATAACAAGCCTAGTGTCTCAATCACAAGCAAGTAAATAGAGTTACAAGATGTAAGATCACCAAATATACAATAGAAAGGCGTCCCAAACATTACATATTCAGCTGATCATGAAGCTAGTCGTTACAAAATGTGAGGACTAGCAAGAGTTTAGTCATACATGATCAACCCTAGGTTGCCAATCATGTTACAGCCCGTAGGCAGACAGTAAGTAAAATATACACGAGCTAACACTTGCTCGGCGGCTAAACGCCTCAAAAGAATAATTTTACAATAAAGTGGGAGAGCCAAAATAAACCCACTCGTTGCCCTGGTTATGCCTGGTGTTCACCATCGGGCTGAAAAACTGATAGATCCTCTGGAGCTGCTCTGGTATCTGGCCATACAAAGCCAGCTGGGTCAGATCCCAGAAAGAGCAAGTGCCACAAAGGAGGCTTCACTTAGGAACTAAAACCAGCAATCAGCACAAGAGTAATAATATATAATAAAAGACAACAATTAAAGAAAAACAGGACATGTGATATACGATGAGATAACCATGGGACTATTCAGACAACCAGGTTACAACCCGTAAACCAAACAAGGACCGGGGTTGTAACCCTTCGTCTGAACCGAACTTGGTTTCTCCCACCATTTATCGGCAAGATAAAATAAGAAAACAGGTCATGTAATAATCTTGTACAGAATCAAGACAAGAATAGATTGGTAAACTTCATCCAATATTTCACGGCCAAGCAATAAGTACGGCTTGATACTTTAACTAACTAGGGTTATCACAGGCCTAATTACTAACAAGATGCAGTGAGATTATTCCACAGCCACAAGCCCTGCAGACCATCCAGGTTACCCAGGACGAAAGATTAGGGTTGAATTCAGGTGGGTACATCGTCCAGGAAACGCATGTACCCTTAAGTAGCTTGAAGGGTGCAACACATGACAGTGTGCTGGAAATGTGCCCTACTCGACGGCAGGCTACAGATCCCAGGCGCGCCCAGGTAACGGGATTGCCTGTAGCTGGGAAATCTCTTCATGACTAATGTATTAATCTAGTTATTAGTCCTTAGTTCATTTCAATAGGTACTCCTGACCGTGGTACTCGGGAGTCCCTCCCTAGACATGATGCAAGACAGGACTGGATTATTTGTACAAGCACAATCACCCACGGTATCCAGAATTAATTATACAAGTCATGTCATGTCAGTAGCCGTCGCAACAGCTTATCAGATATATCATGTCAGGTTTATCATGTCAAGTGTACTTTGTCAGGAGTGCGCTACGGCGGGCCACTATCAGGTCATGTTAGTCACGTCAGGAATGCACCACTACGGGTCACTATCACGTCATGCTCAATTATCAATTCCAAACATATCAAATGAATTCATGATTTTCAAGTTCAGGACAAAAGGCGTAAGGATATAAAATAGGCGTAAAATATCTAATAAAATATCAATATTCGAGGCTATAGAAGAGCCATGCGGCTAAAGCATATGCGGTCAGGAAAGGGTAAGACTCATGCGGCTCAAATATGAGAGCGCATGCGGCCAGGAAATAAAAGATGCATATGCGGCTGGGATAAATCGAACTCATGCGGCCCAGACTAAGAAGTCCATGCGGCTGGGTCTGGGGGTTCTCATGCGGCTCGAGGATCAGGGCCTATGCGGCTAGGAGTGGGACTAGATTCCATGCGGCAAGGGGGAAGGGAGGTTCCATGCGGCTAGGATGAATTAGACTCATGCGGCTCACGGGGTAGGGGCACATGCGGCTAGCAGGGAACGGGTGTGCATGCGGCTGAGGGACCCGAGTTCCTACGGCTCGCGAAGCCAGATTCATGCGGCTGGGTCAATGTGATTGCTTATGCGGCTGGGGTGATGGCTGCCTATGCGGTCTAAATAGTTGCTCCCACTAATGCGGCTAAGTCCATATAGACTCATGCGGCTAGGGGAAATGAGCCCATGCGGTTGAGAATGGGACTCAGCCTCATGCGGCTGGGACTGAGTTTCATGCGGCTCAGAAATACAAGGGTTTCATGCGACTGGAGGCGACTTGCCGCATGAATACTCACGCGGTTAAGTACAGCCGTGCTCCAGGAAAACTGTTCTTCTTCTCCAAACTTCTGAGGAGAAGAACACTATGAGCCCATGCCTTCCAAGCTTCATAAAACCTTCATCCGGAGCCCAAATCCGAACTTCCATAGGTCAAAATGGGGTAGAATGAAATTCTCTATAACATGAAACCATCAAAACTAGGAAATAACAAGATTAAGTAGATCAAAACCCAAGAAATCCGAAAAATAAGCAAATATAGATCTACAAGAATCTAGCCATGGAAAGTGAAAATGCCAAGTTCTAAAGTTAGTTAAAATGTTGTAAGGAAGAGAATAAAGTAATAAAATTTGAGTTCCTCCATAAAGCAAGTTGCACTTACCTAGACCTCTCTCTTCTCTCTCTGGTAGGTAAGGAAGTAAAGATGGAGAAGAAGAAATGAGTAATGAGTAATAATGGAAGAGAGAGAGTGGGATAGATATTTATGGTGGGAGAGGTGGTAGGTAGGAGTGGGGGTAGGTGGGAGTGGTCCTCCATATAAAACCAAACCAAGCCAAACCTACTAAACCGAACCAAACCAAGCCAATGCAATCCCATGATAAACCACGCTAATGCAACATACAAAATAAAATCCAAGGCCAACTAATTATGACAAACCAAAAATATGAGCGCGAAATACGTACACGTATTCCCAACACGTAATGCGAACCACGGGCATTACATCTCTACCCACCTTAAAAGAATTCCGTCCTCGGAATTTAATCAAGGAGCTAGAGTGGCAAGGACAAGCTATACTAATCTCAGGCAAGCTATACTAAGCAATCAATCATGCAATCATGTATGTAAGCAAGGAAATGGAAGGCACGAGAAAGAGGGAAGACATCCTGCTAGGAACCTCTCTGCCGGTTCTGGATCTGAGCTTGGACCTGGGCATACTGCTGGGGTCTTTGTAGCTGGAAGGCTAGGGCCTGAGGCGGCAATGGCCTCGGATGCTAGTACTGCTGCTGAAACACTTGGGCCTGAGGCAACAATGGCCTCAGCAATGGATACTGTTGCTGCTGCTGGACTGGGGCTGGTCCCCTTACCGAGGGACTAGTCTGGGCCGAGGACGAACTGGCCCTATTCGGACAGGACCCTATCTTGTGGTCCGGTGCTCCACAAGCCAAACACAATCCCTGCGCTCTGCGACACTCCGAAACAACGTGTCCTGGCTTCCTACAATGAGTGCAGCCTATTGCGGAAGACTGCTTCAATTTCTGTTGCTGAGGGAACGTGACCGACGTCACTGAGGCCGCCTGCCTCGGAGTTCCAATTGTCAAAGCCCTGACTGTCGGGGCTGGTACTGTCGACTGGGTCATCTGACCGTGAGATCGCTTCCGACCTCCGGTCCTGTCCACGATCCTGTGGGAGGTATACTCGTGCCTTCGTGCCGCTCTCAACACTACATCAAAAGTCTGATGCTCAAACTGTTCCACTGCCACCAAAATCTCGAGGTAGAGCCCCTGCTGGAACCGCTGGGCTCTATCAAACTCGGTCGCCACCAAAGTGGGAGCAAACCGACTAAGCCTGGAAAACTCGGCCGCATACCCGTCGACCGTTCTGCCTCCTTGCTTCAGATTGGTGAACCTGGTCTGTAGATCGTACCGAGCTACCGCATCGAAGTACTTAGTCTGGAATCTCTCTCTGAATAGTGCCCATGGTATAGGGGCCACTAATCCCACGGCCTGTGCTGTCCACCAGCTGCGGGCAAGATCCAGTAACTATAGGCGCACAACAGCCACCTTCTCGTCTTCCGGGGTCTTGGCTGCCTCTAGAATGACTTCAGTATCCTGGAGCCATGCGTCAGCAGCGATAGCATCTTCGCTTCCATCGAAGAAGGGAGGGTTCAGGCACTTGAAACTGTTCGCAGCACTGTTCCTTGGATGATCGTCTCTGTTCAAAGCATCTGCCACTGCCTGTTGCAAGGCATCTCCTCGGCGATCTTGGGAAGCTAACAAGGTCCCGATGAGACCCACCAAAGTGCCATCATCAGGCTCTGCAGGCTGGACTGGCTGAACTGGCGGCTCTCCTTCAGTAGGTACGACTCGGGAGGCTGCTCCTGAATGTTGGGCTTGATCCCCAGGTTGCTGCTGGTCCGTGGAAGGTGCTTCGCCTTGCTGATCGGCAGGTCCAGGAACAATACCGCTGAAGAAGACGACATGGGAACAATAAGGAAGGACCAGGACAGGTCAACGATTACAAGCATGTGATCAGGACAAGAATTTTCAGGAATCAAGAGAATATAAGCAGAGATCAAAGACGAGTACTGATTGAGACATCTATTCGGTAAACCCTCACATATCTTAATTTACAAGACCTGCATGGGCCACCACTTAAACCATGTTACGCCCCAGAACCAGAATACTGGAGAGCGGGGGCAGACATAGCCAGCTACGTATAATGAAATGGGATCCACTCTACTATACGGTCGCGGCTGTCTAGATATATGAGGGTTTATCTACAAGCCATCAGTCTCTTAGGGTCAATAACAAGCCTAGTGTCTCAATCATAAGCAAGTAAATAGAGTTACAAGATGTAAGATCACCAAATATACAATAGTAAGGCGTCCCAAACATTATATATTCAGCTGATCGTGAAGCTAGTCGTTACAAAATGTGAGGACTAGCAAGTGTTTAGTCATACGTGATCAACCCTAGGTTGCCAATCATGTTACAGCCCGTAGGCAGACAATAAGTAAAATGTACACGAGCTAACACTTGCTCGACGGCTAAACGCCTCAAAAGAATAATTTTACAATAAAATGGGAGAGCCAAAATAAACCCACTCGTTGCCCTGGTTACGCCTGGTGTTCACCATCGGGCTGAAAAACCGGTAGATCCTCTGGAGCTGCTCTGGTATCTGGCCATACAAAGCCAGCTGGGTCAGATCCCAGAAAGAGCAAGTGCCACAAAGGAGGCTTCACTTAGGAACTAAAACCAGCAATCAGCACAAGAGTAATAATATATAATAAAAGACAACAATTAAAGAAAAACAGGACATGTGATATACGATGAGATAACCATGGGACTATTCAGACAACCAGGTTACAACCCGTAAACCAAACAAGGACCGGGGTTGTAACCCTTCGTCTGAACCGAACTTGGTTTCTCCCACCATTTATCGGCAAGATAAAATAAGAAAACAGGTCATGTAATAATCTTGTACAGAATCAAGACAAGAATAGATTGGTAAACTTCATCCAATATTTCACGGCCAAGCAATAAGTACGGCTTGATACTTTAACTAACTAGGGTTATCACAGGCCTAATTACTAACAAGATGCAGTGAGATTATTCCACAGCCACAAGCCCTGCAGACCATCCAGGTTACCCAGGACAAAAGACTAGGGTTGAATTCAGGTGGGTACATCGTCCAGGAAATGCATGTACCCTTAAGTAGCTTGAAGGGTGCAACACATGACAGTGTGCTGGAAATGTGCCCTACTCGACGGCAGGCTACAGATCCCAGGCGCGCCCAGGTAACGGGATTGCCTGTAGCTGGAAAATCTCTTCATGACTAATGTATTAATCTAGTTATTAGTCCTTAGTTCATTTCAATAGGTACTCCTGACCGTGGTACTCGGGAGTCCCTCCCTAGACATGATGCAAGACAGGATTGGATTATTTGTACAATCACAATCACCCACGGTGTCCAGTATTAATTATACAAGTCATGTCATGTCAGTAGCCGTCGCAACAGCTTATCAGATATATCATGTCAGGTTTATCATGTCAAGTGTACTTTGTCAGGAGTGCGCTAAGGCGGGCCACTATCAGGTCATGTTAGTCACGTCAGGAGTGCACCACTACGGGTCACTATCACGTCATGCTCAATTATCAATTCCAAACATATCAAATGAATTCATGATTTTTAAGTTCAGGACAAAAGGCGTAAGGATATAAAATGGACGTAAAATATCTAATAAAATATCAATATTCGGGGCTATAGAAGAGCCATGCGGCTAAAGCATATACGGTCAGGAAAGGGTAAGACTCATGCGGCTCAAATATGAGAGCGCATGCGGCCAGGAAATAAAAGATGCATATGCGGCTGGGATAAATCAAACTCATGCGGCCCAGACTAAGAAGTCCATGCGGCTGGGTCTGGGGGTTCTCATGCGGCTCGAGGATCAGGGCCTATGCGGCTAGGAGTGGGACTAGCTTCCATGCGGCAAGGGGGAAGGGAGGTTCCATGCGGCTAGGATGAATTAGACTCATGCGGCTCACGGGGTAGGGTCACATGCGGCTAGCAGGGAACGGGTGTGCATGCGGCTGAGGGACCCGAGTTCCTGCGGCTCGTGAAGCCAGATTCATGCGGCTGGGTCAATGTGATTGCTTATGCGGCTGGGGTGATGGCTGCCTATGCTGTCTAAATAGTTGCTTCCACTAATGCGGCTAAGTCCATATAGACTCATGCGGCTAGGAGAAATGAGCCCATGCGGCTGAGAATGGGACTCAGCCTCATGCGGCTGGGACTGAGTTTCATGCGGCTCAGAAGTACAAGGATTTCATGCGGCTGGAGGCGACTTGCCGCATGAATACTCACGCGGTCAAGTACAGCCATGTGCCAAGGAAACTGTTCTTCTTCTCCAAATTTCTGAGGAGAAGAACACTATGAGCCCATGCCTTTCAAGCTTCATAAAACCTTCATCCGGAGCCCAAATCCGAACTTCCATAGGTCAAAATGGGGTAGAACGAAATTCTCTATAACATGGAACCATCAAAACTAGAAAATAAGAAGATTAAGTAGATCAAAACCCAAGAAATCCGAAAAATAAGCAAATATAGATCTACAAGAATCTAGCCATGGAAAGTGAAAATGCCAAGTTCTAAAGTTAGTTAAAATATTGTAAAAAAGAGAATAAAGTAATAAAATTTGAGTTCCTCCATGAAGCAAGTTGCACTTGCCTAGACCTCTCTCTTCTCTCTCTGGTAGGTAAGGAAGTAAAGATGGAGAAGAAGAAATGAGTAATGAGTAATAATGAAAGAGAGAGAGTGGGATAGATATTTATGGTGGAAGTGGTAGTAGATAGGAGTGGTGGTTGGTGGGAGTGGTCCTCCACATAAAACCAAACCAAGCCAAACCCACTAAACCGAACCAAACCAAGCCAATGCAATCCCATGATAAACCATGCTAATGCAACATACAAAATAAAATCCAAGGCCAACTAATTATGACAAACCAAAAATACGAGCCCAAAATACGTACACGTATTCCCAGTACGTAATGCGAACCACGGGCATTACATCGGCACTGCTCCAAAAGTGCAGTGACTCGAACGTCTCGAGAAGCACAGTGCCTTAGCGGCCAAAAGCACAGCACTTTGGAAACTCGAAAGCGCAGCACTCCGAACGAGGACCATACACTGGGCCATCACTTCAGCATTAATAGAACACCAAGACGAAGTGTCAAACAACTATCAAGTTGTCAGTTGTCAGATAGAAGTTGGCAGATGTCAGTCAAAACCATGTCTTCCAATACAACTTCGAAAAGCGTAGTCAACGGGATGTCCAAAAGTGCAGTCATTTGGATGCCCAAAAGTGTAGCGTCAGAGATATCTAGAAGTACAGCCTCAATTACGTCCAGAAGTGTAGCCTCAATGATGTTTGATGTGCAGCTCACTCATAATATGGCAGTTATCCACGTGGTCAGTATGGAAACCGTATCTATTTAGATACTACTAAATACAGTTTGTTTAAACTATCCATCTTAAGACATAATCAAATCCATTCTATTTTAATATAAAGAGATCTTTGAGTAGTGTGCACATGCCATGTGTCATTGACTCAGCCATGTTGATGAACGGGTGCTAACCATCCAAGATCTCAGCAATAAATAAATCCTAACAATTGTCACGTGTCAACTCAGCAGCAGCCCCAATGATGTAGTTATAATAGATTCTCCAAAAATCTCGTATACACAGCGCTTCTATACGCCAAAACCCTACGCACATCGTATATGTGCCCGCCTATAAATAGAAGAAGTCCTTCATTCATGATCTTTTTCGGTTACTTCTTGATTGGCGTACCCATATCACCACTTACGGGCATTCAAAGAGTCAGAGCAAGTTCTTCTCATCGTTAGATCGTCAACGGAGTAAAGAAACCACCACATTGTTCGATCTTTATCGTCACACTTTTCCAGAATCAACTGTACTTAGATTTCCTAGAGACACTGTTCGACATGACAAATGGTTGAACAAAGTTTTTATATTATGATCATAAAAAAGACTACAATCGATTCTTATGCAAATAAATCTAAGTACAAAAGTTTTTAGGAAAGTGTGACGGTGGAGATCGAATACTACATCGCCTCCTTTACTACGTTGACGATTCGATGATGATATGAGGCTTGCTATGACTTTCTGGTGTCTTCGATGGAACTCTAGGGTTGCCGATCAGGAGGACGCCGAAGTTGAAGATTTTGATAATTTTATAGATCTTCTTCTCCTTGTCGATCCCGTTGTTGGAGGAAAACCTCCCCTATTTATAGGGGAGAGGGGCACATATGCAATGTGTATTAGGGTTTCGAGATATGAATGAATCTGATGTCCTTGTACTGTGCGGGTTTCTGTGGCACTAACATGTAGTGGGGTTATCAAAAAACTGAAGTAGGTGACACATGGCATGTACCGATTTTCTTGTTCAGTTGTAGCCGAGCAAATCTTAGGATTTTATCCCAGATTTAGATTCTGTGTAATCTTCGTCCGAGATCTAAATCAATCTGCATTTATCAACTTGATTAATCCTAATCCTATCTTTGAGAAAGACGGTTTAAGCAAACCGATTGGGTAGGACCATGCCGTATGTGCTTCAGGCAAGGCTGGCTATGCTTCTGGCACGACGAGTAGACTGTGCTTCTGGAGACGATGGAACCTCTGTTCTTTAGGGCGACAAGTGGACTATGTTTTGAAGACAACGAGGCCTCTGTGCTTTTATAGGCAACGAGTAGGCTATGTTTTGGGTAAAGTCACTATGCTTTAGGGTGATGAGTAGGCTGCACCTTCAGATAGACCATTTTATTATGCTTTAGAGTAGCAGTCGGGCTTGTGCTGGAGGCAAACGGCGTCTTCCAAGTCTTTGCTGAGAAAAAGGGGACGTTGAACGGGCCGGGTCGGAGCAGAGTGCTGCGCCGTTGGAGTTAAGGTGGTGTAAAAACATCACCAGTCTGCGCCTAAGGTTGGCGCAGGAATGTAGCTGCGCCTCTGGATTGAAGGCATTGGCTTTGAAGTCTTCTTTTAAAGAGCAATGAATGACCGCTCCTTAATGAACGACTCCCTCTTAATTTCTACCGTTACTTGGGAAATTTTAAGGGTCCTAGGATAGTCTTGGACGTAGTCAAATAAACTTTGTTTAATGAGGTTTATCGTGCTGAGTCCTAGGTTCATCCCATTAATGTGGGAATTTTGACCGTCAGCCATGTGGCTTGCATTTTGGACTACTCCTGCCCCTATATAAAGGGGAGTTTCTTCGGAAGAGTCATATCTTCTTCTTGGCACCCTTTACCACCATATTTTATCCAGACTTAGCTTCAGACGGTCTCTGGCCTTGCATAAGTCGGCTGTTGGTTGATGATTCCATCATTCAAAGGGGCTATGCCTCCGAAGAAGAACTGTTGACGAGCCTTGGAACGTATTGGAACGCTTCACATGAGGAGTTCAAACTTGGGCGACGCCTTGGAGGTCTTCGAGGTCCAGACGACTTAGATTATGGGTGGATGGCCAACCCAAAGAGCCACAGGTTGTGCCCTGCCCTATCCATTCTGGGCTTTTGAGACCTTTTGTGCCTTCTAGAAACCCGGACCAATTGTTGATCCAGGTAGTTGCTCACTTCAATTGAGTAGCTGATGCATTTTTGGAGGGTTGCGCCCACAAAAAAGTTAGAATACGCTTCAATGGGGATCAATCTTCCAGTATGCATACCAAGAAGAAGGGGAACTGCGCTTTGACGAAGACTAAACCACTTGTAGACTCCTCTAGGCTTTGCTGAATCTGTAACTGATCTTTTGTAGAAGAAGTAGGATTAGTCTTTTACGTATAGCCTTGATGATTCTGTACTAGATCTTTGTAGGCATAATAATAACATAATTTTCATCTGTATCTTCTGTTGTCTTTTTAATACTCAATCATCTGTGCTGCGGTGGAGGAAAGTTATCAACTGAGATTTTTCATGCTTCTACAAGACTTCCTTCAAAGTATTCCAAACTTGGGTCAAGCTTGGGGTACTTTGAATAGAAGCATGAACATGTGTCATGAGCGTACGTGCTTGATGATGTTTTCGATTCTTATCCCTGTGTATATAACTATGAAGAGTCTGTAATAGGTCTTTATAGCTATATATTTCTGTATAAAAACTCTTCTATTCCCTCACTTTCTTCTTCAACATAAGGGGGTCATTATAGAAGACACGTCTAACCAAAGGTAACATAAATATGGTAGGCCTAAGCTTCACTGGGATATAGAACAACAATTCAGAGGTAGTATGAACGTGAACTATTTTCTAGATAGCCATGATAATCATGGGATCAATACGAAGAGAACGACAACTCAAAGGTAATATGGACGTGGTAGCCGCATCATCGAGGTGTAGAAGAGCAATCCAGAGGTAATATGGACGTGAAGTGCTTCATCTATTGGAGGGAAGATATAGAAGAAAGGAATCCCCTTACCAAAACCCATAGGCGCTCTTATGGGATGCGAGAGCCTATGACAGTTTTATCTTCAGGCATAATACTTCTTCAAGAACTTGCCGTTAATGGGCATCATTAGCAAGTCACTATTGGGTTTGGCTAGTCGATAAGGACCTTGGAGTATACTGTTTCTATGATGAACGATACTTTCCACTTGGGCTCGAACTTCCCAACCATCTTGTTAGTCATTACCATCGGCCTTCGTACTGCTAAGATAAGGTCGCCCACTTGGTATGATCTTTTTCGGACTCTTTTATTGAAGGCCCCAGAAATACGAGCCTGGTAAAGCTTAATTCTTTATTATGCTAGGAGCATTTTTTTTCAACGTTTTCAACTCTTGTAACCGTCTATGCTGGTTATCTTTGTCAGTCAGCTGATTGGTGATAGCTACCCGTAAGGACGGGATTTGAACCTCCAAGGGGAGTACCGCTTCACTTTCGTAGACCAGGGTAAACGGTGTGTTGCCCATTGGTGTTCGCACGGTCCTATGATATGCCCATAGGCATTCGCCCAACTTCTCATTCCAGTCGCGTTTATTAGAGGATACGACTTTCTTGAGTAGTTTGACGATAGTTTTGTTGAATGCTTCGCCCAATCCATTAGTCATCGGGTTATCGGCCGTTGATACCATGCTCTGTATTCGTTTCCTGTCACAGAACCGCTGTAAGGCATGGCTCACAAGTTGGGGGCCATTGTCATGGACAATTCTTCTGGGGACCCCGAACCGGTAGATGACGTAGTGCTTGATGAAGCTGATTATGTTAAAGGCTTTTACTTCTGCCAATGACACTTCTTCCGCCCACTTGGAGAAGTAATTCGTGATGGCAAGGATAAACCGATGTCCTTCAGAGGAAGACGGGTTAATTGGCCCGATGATATCCATTCTCCATGCTTCAAATGGCCAGGTGGCCACAGTAGGGTGTAGATGCTCCGAAGGTCGGTGAATAAAGTCTATATGAAACTAACATGCTCAAAAATTCTTAGCATATTTTATGGCATCCGCCATCATAGTGGGCCAGTAATAGCCCATGTGGTGCAGTCGGTCTTGCAACTTAGGTACGGGTTAATGAGCTCCACAGGTCCCATCGTGTGCCTCTCGAAGAGCTTTCTGCGCCTCTGTCTGGGAAAGGCATCTGAGGTAGAATCTATCGTAAGAACGACGGTACAGTATTTTGGTAGCTGTGTCATAGAAGAATCGGTAGGAACGTCTTCTGACGGAAGCCGCCTCCTTCGGGTATTCGGGTAGAATCCCATAGACCGCGTAGTCGATGAATGGAAAACGCCAGTCACATACGTCTATATTAGCCTCCACTTGGACTGGGTAACTTTGGCATGTGTGCAGAACGTTCTTCGGACAGACGAGTTCTTGCCCCATCACCGAAACAGTATATTGGGATCTTCTAGGAGCTGCAAGAGAGGTTACGAGACCGGCAAGGGCATCGGCCTCAAAATTTTTTAAATGTGGCATATATTCTATAAAGAAACCTGTGAATGTGGAGATGATGTCGATGACCACTGATGGTAGGGGATTAGGTCCTCATAACGGAACTTATATTGCCCTCGAACTTGGCTAATGATCAAATTTGAGTCCCCATAGGCTTTGATGTATTCAACCTCCAACTGTTTAGCAAATTGTAGCCCGATGTTGAAGGTGTTGTACTCAGCAACATTGTTGGTACATGACTCACCAAGGGAGTAGGCACGATGGATGATCAGGCCGTCGGGGGTAATGAGGACAACCCTACTCCCACCACAATCTCACTCTTGGGTTCTGTCCTTGAAGCACCATCAAAGAACAGTTGTCATACGGGGTTTGTCTAAGACAGTATTAGATTCTAAGACTTCATCGGGGATGTCGTCGTAGAGCTTTGACGTCTCTGGCATAGGGTGTGCTGCTAGAAAAATGGCCAATGCTTGGCCTTTAACTGCTTTCTGAGGGACGAACACCCTGTCATAAGAAGTTAAGAGTATGGCCCAGGTGGATAACCTCGAGTTCAAAGCCCCTGGCTTGGTCATGAGGACCCTGAGGGGGTTGATTCGTAAGATGACATGGATCGTCTGTCCGATCACGTAGTGACGTGTTTTCTGAATGGCGAAGAGTAAAGCAAGACCTTCCTTCTCGACAGGATTTTACCGGTGCTTGGTTCCAATCATGGTCTTGTTGAGGTAATAGATAGCCTGCTCGTGTTCTTCATCACTTTTCTGGGCCAGTAATGCCTCGAAAGAATGATCCATAGCTTGGATGTAGAGTAGAAAAGGTCTTGACTACAACAAAAAAGTGTTTTAACGACACTCGAAAAGTGTCGTTAATTACTTTTCATGGCACTTTTTAAGTGCGGTCTAGAGGGGGTGTCATAGAAAGTTCTTCTACTTTCTACGACACATCAGAAGTGTCATGTATCAAATTTATGATGACACTTTCTAGATGTCGTGTAATGCTTATTTCAGGGCATCATACTAGTGCCGTCTTAATGTGATTCAATGACAACTTATAAGTGTCGTCATAATTTTTTTTGACTTTTAACAACACGAAAAAAATGTCATGTAACAGTTTCTTAACAACACTTTTTGAATGTCATTTAATACGTATTTCACGACAGTCTACTTGTGTCATCTTAATGTTATAGACATAATTCACAACACATTTTATGTGTAGTCTAAACATGCAAATCATAAATATCATTGATGTCACGACACCTTATATGTGTCATCTAACTCACTTCAACGACATGTATATAAATTGATTTTATTTGTATATTTATTTCATATAATTAACCAAAAGTAATTTCACAAATAATAAAACTTTAATGTGCCAACAATAATATATAAATTAAAATATCTCAAATTCATACAAAGTCTAAATAAAAGTAATGTTCTTCCTTCACAAACAAGTCTATTACATAACAAAGTCTATTACATAATAGATATGATTCCTTATAGAGTTAGCATCCGACTCTTTCCAGCATCAAACTTGAACCTAATCCGAACGCATCGATCAATCTGTACAAAAAAATAAGAATTAATATTTAGACTTTCATATCAAATAATGCATATGAAAGAGCAGATATCGATATCATGTAGCTGTCCCAATTCCAGATATCATCTAGCAATACATCCCTGCACTTATCATCACATTTATATACAAACATAGCTAAAAACTCCAACTAATTTTCATATCTATAGCCTCTTATCTACTGAACTTATCATCACATTTATATAACGCACATCAAACACTTAAAGCATACCATATATCAATATAGCCTCTTAATTCTAAATCCACATCATACAGGTAAAGTCCTACCTAATAATACACACAACAAGTAGATATACCAATCCTCAATATGTAAACTGCAAAAACGGACAGGGGTCTGCTCGTCAGCCAAGTAAGGGTGTGTGTGTGTATGATTGCAAAAGAGTGAAGTGGCAGCAGTGTGTCATAGCAAGCATCAGAGTGTGTTATATGTAAGGGTGTCAAATTGTCCATAAGTGTCAAAGCAGTAAAATATGAGCATGTATGTGAATCTGTACAACCCGTGTCGAGTGGCATGTCAACTAGTGTCAAGCAATTGTGTCTACATGTGTCAATCAAGTGTCCAACAACAAGTGTCAATGTAAGGTGTATCAACTATGTGTCAAATGATGTGTGTGGCTGTATTCGAGTGTATCAACATGTGTCTAGTGTAGTGAGTTATGAGTGTCACAATATGTACATCATGTGAGGCATGTGTCAATGTGTGCATGTATGTGCAATATGTGTCAAGGTATCAGAACATAGAGTGTATCATAGTGTGAAGGAGTGTGTCACAGCAACATAAGTGAACAAATGTGTGTCTAGAAGTGGGTACAGATCAGATCATATGTGTGAGGATCTGCAGTAATACCAGTGTCAAGTGTCAGAACTAGGTGTCGGACATGTGTGTGTGGTGTCTAGGTGTCAACAAGTGTCCATGAAGTGTCCAAAACGTGTCCAAGAAAAGCAAAGTGTCAAGACATAGCACAAGGCACAATTGTGAAGGGTTCGTCTGAAATCTGCGACTTGAAAATATAAACGAAATCAACACCAATTCCAACACAACCTCATAGACCACGTGTCAGTCATGGGGGCTACCTATTTATGTTACTGGCACGGGTTATTGAGTTATGTCCAATGCGTACAGACACGACAATAGCAGGGCACTGCCACTGTGCTGAGCAGGGCTCAAACGAGCATCCCCGTGTCTATTTTGACATGATAAAGGACACAAAAATTGACTCAGTCCTACATCAAAATAATCCACACATAACTAGTTATCCAAACATTGCTCATTGTTGTCTGCATCTGCTGTATTATTGTCATAAAATTTTGGTGCATACTCTCGAGATTGTCACTTCCCAATCGATTACGACTACCCCCTTCTTCTTCACTTCCCAATCGATTACGACTACCCCCTTTATATCAAATAATGCATATGAAAGAGCAGATATCATGTAGCTGTCCCAATTCCAGTGAAGGGACAGACTCTTCCCACCATTGGAAATGTTGATGACTTTGCCATCCCTGATAAGGATCTGTACAATCAGGCAGACTTCTCTGTTAAGTATGAAGATGCTAAGTTTTTTATCATCAAGTCGTACAGTGAGGATGATATCCACAAGAGTGTAAAGTATAATGTTTGGGCTAGCACTCCAAATGGGAATAAGAAACTTGATGCTGGTTACAAGGAAGCACAAGAGAAGGCTGGAGGATGTCCTGTCTTTCTGTTCTTCTCTGTAAGTGTGACTAATGTATCTTCCCTATTGATTTTAACAAGATTGTTGACTACTGGCAATAAGACAAGTGGAATGGTTGTTTTTCTGTCAAGTGGCATATTGTGAAAGATGTACCAAACAATATTCTCAAACACATCACACTGGAGAACAATGACAAAAAGCCAGTGATAAACAGTAGGGACACTCAGGAGGTAACTAATATCTATAATGCTTTCCTATTATCTAGAAAATTTGATCTTGTTTCTATTCTCACTTGTTGCTACACTACAGGTGAAGCTGGAGCAAGGTCTTCAAATGCTTAAGATTTTTAAGGAGCATGCTAGCAAGACATCCATTTTGGATAATTTTGCTTTCTATGAGAGACGCCAGAAGGTGATACAAGAAAAAAGGGCGAGGCAACAACAGCTGCACAAACAGGCATGCTCTTTTCCTTTTCTTTCTTTCTATTGTATTTTCAGTATCTTTATGAATCAAGTTAACTTCAATCCTTCTGCTAACGCAACTAATTTCTTACTGGTAATGCAACTGGAAGGAGATAATATTATATCAGTTATGTAGATCAAATTATGTCTGCTATCTGATCGGGTCTGGGTAGTGCTAGATTTAGATTTGCACTAAACTGTGTTCCTGGTTCTATACACAGTGTGTACCAAAACTCCAGAAATAAAATTGCATTTTTGTAGGTTTCTCAAGTGAATGCATTTGGTCTCGAACTAGTACCAAAACTCTAGAGCCAACTCCAGGTTTCACAAGATCTTGTGATCTTTTAGACACTCCAGGTTTCTCAAGTGATCTTATGATCTTTTAGACACTCCAGGTTTCTCAAGTAAATGCATTTGGTCTCAGCGAATGCATTTGGTCTCAGCGAATGCATTTCAGGCATACAATTGCTCATCATTTCAGACACTCCAGTTTCTCAAGTGGCATTTCAGGCATACAATGCTTGGAATATATCAAATACAGGAAGTCTCTGGAATCATTGATCCCAGCGTATGTAATAGAGTAGTAGTATATAGTGAAAAAGTTAATAACCAATATATATGTAACAGTTCAAATTGTATATCAAAATAAGGAGGATAAAAATTTTGTCATACCTAAAACAACTTCAGTCGCATTTTCGACATTACCACATAAAAAAGTTTTATCGGTCAAGAACTTAGCAACCTATTGGTACTCACCTGAAACAATAAGCAAGAATGATTGACTCATTACCACAGATGTACATATACTCAATATAAAAGCATGTATTATTCAACAGCCTGCTTTATAAATATTATAGAATGGACTCAAGTTAAACGTAAAAATTAATAATTTAATTACCTGAATCTCTTCGAAACTAATATATTTGTGTGGCCAAGCAATTATACTTCCTATAGTGTCATCAAGGGTAAAAAATTCTCTTGAGGCTCGGAACAAAGTAACATCTGGAACTAAAACTTCCTTAACCCAAACTTTGTAGCAATCTGGCCCAAGTATAACATGATGTACCATTGAAGTAGAATCCGTGGAAGCAATTTCCGCCTTTGCCACCACCTGCCCTGTGGCAGTCCAATTTAACAGGTTGCACTTAGCGCCCATAAGGTTTGTAGTAGCACTAGCATTCACACTCTCTTGACGGGACTATAATGAAACAAGAAACTAAAAGTAAATTTAATATTTTAGTGTTAAATACAAATAGCATTACCACAAAATATACCTGTCGAGTTGAGGGAGGTGTCAACGCTTCTCCAGTACTAGGCTCTCCGGGAAACTGTAAATCGATTTCATAATTTGAGTTTACTTAAGATTGCATAGTTTTTAGAAAAACGCTAGAGTTGAAGATAAAATTATCACAACTTACCATGTCAGGCCTAAGCTCTATTAGAATTTTTTGTGTAAGATCTTGAGTTTTGCGAACCTCATTTAACTCATTCATAACAGATTGCATCCATGTTTTATTTTGTAATTGGGCCTCTATCTTAGATGGGGTAACTCCAAATCCAAGACCTTTAACAGAACCTGAGCTTTCTGGACCAAAATATTTACTCACTGGATCCTCATTTATGGAGGTCGAGCTATCTGGAAGCTCTTTATATTTTTCCATTTCCGACTAGAAAATAAATGGTATTAGCATATTGAAAAAATTATTAAAAAATACAAGATAATAATGAATTTGAAATAAATATGTTTTAATTACATACAATTGCCTTCTCTGCAGCATCGTTGATCGGTTTTTCTCTATTTTCTCCCTTCATTTTCTTATGTCCTTCGATCCAAAGGTCTACCCTCAATATAGATTTGCCCGCATTTTCAATTTTCTAACGAAAATCGAATGACAAAATGATTAAAATAGATCAAGTTTATTGCATGCAAGATAATTTTAAATATACATAAATTTAAAACAAGTAGAATTTATACACAATCATGCTCATATCTTGCATAACCTTTACGGCTCAGAGTATAAGGCATTGTTTGTTTTGCCCTTACAGCCTGCTTCGTTTGACTTAATTCCTACACAAAATAATTTAAGACAAGGCTTACAACACATACAATGCACATGATTAAAAAATAGTTAGCTTTCAAATTTACCTTAAATTGATCTGAGGTGCAAATCTTTACAAATTCATCCCACTCGCGGTCTGTAGGTTCATCCGGCTTGAGAAGGGTAATACACCGAGATACATCCACACCAGCATCTACAACTTTTCTTAAACTTCGAGATATAGAAGATTTCCAATTTCGCCATGACTTCCCCATCAAACGTAGGATGAACTTCTTGTAACAATCCTCAATAACATATTTTTGCTACATATACAAGTAAAATCAAAGATAAGTAATTTTACTAAATACTGTACAAGAAGGGACAATAATAAAATGCATAAACAAAATATATACCATCATCAGACCCTACAATTTTTCTTTGATCCTCTTATCTACGTTGTGCCAGGTATTTATATTTATTGGAACATTCTCTCGAACAATACACCCAACAGCTGTACTGAATATAACTGATTGTTTTCCCACAGGTTGTCCATATCCATTCCACTCAATCATTGTACGATTCTTTTCACCCACTGTAACAACTGGGACCTTTGTTTTTCCTCTGGTTTTCTTTTTTTACCACCAACATTAATATTTTCTTCTGACGCATAATCCGTGTCCTCATCACAACTATCAGGAGGTAACCTAGATACAGGTGGGCTATCATAAATGATACGTACTGATTTCCTTGTCATATCTCTGTAGTTAAGAAAGATGAATTAAATCAGTATCAATAGAAAGTATATTTTAATTCATATGAAGAAGAAATATTTGAAGGAGAGATAGGAAGCACGAAGAGAAAATCAAAGATAAGCAAGAAATTGAATGCAAGAAGAGATCAGTGAATATAAACTCTATCGAGTACATAAGATCCAGTAAATGCCATTTGCTTAGCCTACAATATCAAGATATAGGCTATTACCTCAAGTTATACTACATTGGCAATACCTTGTACTCAAATCAAAAGATTCTTTATGTCCGTTCATCAAAACCAAACAAGTATAAAAAACAGTAAAGCTTAATGTAACTGTATGCATCTTGTGCAGGAATATGATTTGTAAGCTCCAACTGCCATTTTAAGATATCTATAAGAGATGCATCACCATTCTGATAAATCAATTCCTGTGGATACTACTTCAAAATTATAGAACAAATATGTATGGTTAGTTGAAACTGTGAGAAAGGATTTTCAGTGTCAGACGCTAACATATCAAAATCTTCCAAATTTTCTTGATGATGTATGGATAGCCATGTAGGTAGATTAGGACTCAGACATATAGGTTAGATAAGATGCAAAGTGAAAGAGCAATCAGGGCCTTAAGTAATATGCAATAACTTATAGATGAAAACCACTCAGCCAAAGGAATGGAATTACTATAAAGATAGACAGAACTAGTAGACTAATTTAACATGAAAAGATGAGATGTCAACAAAAGTACAGAACATTGTAATTTGCTAAGCTAGATAAAATCATCAGCCATCATTTCTTCTTAAAGATGAGATGTCAACATAAGTACAGAACATAAGTACAGAATATTGTAATTTGCTAAGCTAGATAAAATCCTCAGCCATCATTCTCTTTAACTACTCTTTCCGTGACCCCACCCCCCTGCTCAAATCTAAATCTGGAATTTTAATAATCTTAAGCCGACTATGATACATCATATAAGTTATACATAGAAATATACATAGAATAGACAGGTGAAATAGCAGTGTGTATCATAGGAGGAAACCCATGTATTCAAAGTAAACTGAGAATAGTAGGCATACCAGAGTCTTAGATTATAACAGGTAGTTGTCTAGACCTGTGTAGCAGTCCTAGGAATAGGAATCGAGGGTTAGAAATCCCTGGGTACATGACAACAAGGTATAAGGGTTAGAAAAACCGTTTTAGTGTACTATTCGTATCAGGAAAGGAGGAAGCAGTAGCAAAAGTTGCAGTTGAAACATGTTACAAGTATAGGGGAAAAAGTCTGGAAACAAAAAAGTTAAGTTTGTGTCTTACCCTGGATATCTCTGTGTTGTGTGCCAATAACTTGGCCTAAAATAAACAAAATGGTAGATATCAACTAGAAAACTTTTGCAACTTTTTTTGAAGTTTCAAACAGGTAGCAATGCATATGGATGAAGACATGATTTTATACCAAGAAGTACAGAGTATTGAGTTTTCTAACATAATGGATACTTCCAAAGGCAAATGTTTTGCAAAAAGAAACAACTCACTACAACTAATAGAAAAGAAGGTTGCTTTTAGCCACATTTGTCCGAAATAGAAAAAACAAATTACTCTTAAAGATTCTCTCTAATTCAGTCCAACTGCTATAGTGACACAAGAAGACCTTCACAATTCATCCTCTTGTATAGCTCATCACTATCCCTATGGTCTATCTCAAGTGCAGAAACATCTTGTGGGGCATATGAGGTATAAACACTTTCATCAAAGGTAGCCAAGTCATGAAAGCCTCTTCGTGGTGCCTTTAACACTACATGCCAATTTGATCTTTCACTTTCTCTGGAGTAAAATACTTGCTTTGCTTGTGATGCAAGAATGAATAGATCTCTTTCATATTTACTTAGTCCTTCATGAAGATTAACTAAGGTGAATCCATCCTCTTTCTTTATACCGCTAACTATGTTGGCCCAATCACATTGAAAAACAGGAATTCGGAATGTGTTGAAGTCCAATAGCAAAATATCCCTTTTAACTCCATAGTAAGAAATATTTGCAACAACTTCTGTTGTGTCCCTGGCACTGGATCTACATATAGTCTCATCTTCTATATAAACACCATAATCTTGAGTGGATCTCTTAATTTCTGTTGTATGAAAGCGTTTTCCATTGATCACATAACCCGAGTACGAGATTGCAACACTTCTGGGCCCTTGCACAAGCCATCTTAGCGTATCCGATATTGTGGTCGATGCACTTTCAAGATTAATCTATAAAAGCATAACTTGTATTAAAAAGTTACCTATCATCACGAAAATGAATGTGTGTGTATCTGACCTTTTCTGACATCCATGAAATGAATGTTTCTAAATGCCTCTTCTGCAACAAATTATTATCCTGTAACAAACGCCTATCAGCATGCTTTAACTCCTCCATGTGTACTCTAATAAAGACGTAAAAAAATTATATATTTACTAAATTAATTATATATATATATATATATATATATATATATATATATGGTGCAACTTATGATATTAGAATGTGTTGGTAGTATTCTCACGGAATATATGGTTCAACTTCTGCACTATTTAGAAGAACATAAATATGAGTAGCCTTCAACATTTCACTTGACAAGGTAATTACTTTTCCTTTTGAAATTGGACGCCCCTCTATAATTGCATCATCCTCAAAATCTTCATTGCGGTTTAATTTTGTGCCTAAAGATGCTGATTGTGGCATGTATTCACTACAAAATCTCACACACTCATCCACTAGATAGCATTCGGCTGTGCATCCTTCAGTTCTAGCACGATTTCTAACAAATCCCTTAAGATACTTCATAAATCTGTTGGAGGTTAAAACAAGAAAAAAAAAGCAAATGGTGAATGACATAATTTATGAATTTGTTGAATAAACTATAAACACTAAAAATATAGTGAGGTTATAGTACATACCTCTCAAAAGGGTACATCCATCGATAATGCACCGGTCCGCATAATCTAGCCTCTCGTCCTAGATGTAATGTCAGGTGAACCATGATATCAAAAAAAGCTAGAGGAAAGTACCTTTCTAACATGTATATAGTCTCCACAATTTCATCCTCCAATACTTCCAATTTATTTTTGTTAATGACTCTTTGACAGAGTTCATTAAAAAATGAACACAAACGAAAGATTGCCTTCATTGGTCCCTCTGGAAGAAGTCCTTTTAAAGCAACCGATAACAATTGTTGCATTAAAATATGATAATCATGGGACTTGAGACCAATAATCTTGTATTCTTCCAGCTTAACACAATTGCTAATATTTAAACTATAACCATCAGGTAACTTCAAATCAGCCAATCTCTTACAAAAGATTTGCTTTTCAGCTTTTGATAGTGTGTAAGGTGCTGGAGGAAGGAAAAATCTTTTTCCTCTTGGTTCTGCATATAAGTCAGACCGAATGTTCATGTCTGCTAAATCTCCACGAGACTTTAATCCATCCTTCGTATGTCCTTTAATATTCAGTAGTGTTCCTATGATACTTTGCAAACATTCTTCTCTGTATGCATCACATCCAAGTTGTGACGCAGCGGTATAGCCTGTGATACAATAAAAAAAGTACTATGTTCGTAAAAAAAATAATTCTCTTACAATAAAACTAACTAAAAAAATGAGTATTGTAGTAAAAAATAATTTACCTCCCAATATGGTAATTGAAAAAATATTGACTTTTTTTCCATATTTTAGGAGGATCATTCTTCTTTCTTTTCTTTTTCTTGCTCTTACCCCATACATTTTCAACTTCATTTACGGCACGTAAAATTTCATTATTAGTCAATGGTCTTGGTGGGAGTCTTTTTTTCCATTGTACCGTCAAACCAGCTAGCCTTATCACGCCACAAGTGTCTAGGTGGAAGAAATCGTCTGTGAGACATGTACACAGTCTTATGTGACTTCTCTAAATATCGAGAATATGTATTAGGACCACATATAGGACATACAAATTTTCCCTTTGTTGTACAACCAGCCAAATTACCATAAGCTGGAAAATCGTTGATTGTCCACATCAAAATAGCTTTCAAATTAAATACAGACTTAGTGAATACGTCATACGCCTCCACACCTTTGCTCCAAAGCTTCTTCAAGTCATCAATAAGTGGTTCAAGATATACATTTATGTCATTTCCAGGTTCATCTTTGCCAGGTATAAGTAAAGTCAACATCAAATTTTCTTGCGACATGCATACATTGGGGGGAAGGTTGTATATACACAACAAGACTGGCCACATACTGTATTGGGTACTGAGATTTTTGTAAGGATTAAATCCATCTGATGATAGCCCAAGCATGAGATTTCTTGCATTTGAAGCAAAATTGGGCCATTTTTTATCAATAGAATCCCACACGACAGAGCCTACTGGATGACGCATCGTTCCATCTTGACTGTGGTGAGTGGAATGCCAAGTCAATTGTTCTGCCTTATCTTTTTATAACACCCAGTTTTCCAGATGAGGGTATTTTTGAAATTTTGTAATTATAATTATTATTTATTGATATTTATTTCAAATGGTGATTTTTGGTGATTTTCAATTATTTTAAACTATTTAAAAACTAGTTTAAGTCATGACTTGTGATTTTGATGTGCTGCTAGTGAAACCTGAGAGACTGCATGACCTAGAGCCTAACTATGTCATTAGGATGATTTAATTATCATTTTTAGCCTAGGGATATTTTGGTTATTTTGACTTATTTGATTTATTTGGTGATTTGTTGATTTTGTGAGTTCTAGTTTAACTTGACTTGTTGAGACCTAGTGAACTAGCCTAGAAGCTAACCCTAGCCATGGTGACCCTAGTCTAACTTAGGTTAACCTACATTTAGCCATTAGAAACTAATTTTAGAATGAGGAGATTTGGTTTAGTGCATTTAAGTCATGGTTTATGATTTCATGAAATGGCTTATGACTTCATGACTTGATTAACCATAACTTAAGCCCATGGGCCAATTTAGGAAACCCTAACCCTAAATTTTTACACTTATGACCAGCCACTAGGGTTCCCCTTTCCCTATAAATATTCTCCTCCATGTTCTTGCCTCTTTTATTAAATTTTCACAAGTTTGAAGAAAGAGGTAAGAGCCTTCTTCCCCAATCCATAACTTCCTCATTTCAACTCCTTTTTGGCTCAAATCTTTTGCATTGGGTTCTAATTGATCCCTACTTTATGTTCATGGAGAAAAATCTCAGGTTTGAATCAATTTGGGGATATTGGCTAGTAAGGAGATTTCCCTCTTTTGAAGCTTTTCTTGGGAATTTCACCAATAGGTAATGGAACCCTAAACTCTGTAATTTCTAGATCTAATTGCATATTTAGGAAGCCCTAGGTGTCCCCTAGCTGTAGGACTTAGTTTCGTGTCAGGGTGGATTCATTTCTTGTCCGTATCGGACACGTATCAGTTGTACTGCTGTGTGTTTGATTAAATGCCACAAAGGATTAAAATTTGATATTGTTGAAAAGTATTTAAATGGATTTATTGTATTATATATGTGTATTGATTTTGTGATTGACTGAGCATGAATTCGTATCTTCGTCGTGTCCAAATCCGTGTTGGACACGCTGTGCGCTGGCCCAGTCGAGTGTCCTGCTGCTCGAGCTTCGCAACGGACACGACACAGTGCGGTTTGGCACGAAACTTGGTGAGCTCATGGGGGCAATGTCTGCAAGCATGCCCCAAAGGTCCCATCGAAATTTATGCAGTAGTTTGGAAGAAACCATGGCCGCACGGGTTTTGCACTGGCCGTGCGAGCGCTATCAGAGTTCTCTGATACGTGTCTCGTACGCAGGACACGCGTGTCGTGGGCACGGTACAGGACCATAGACATGTAGCCCTATCATTGGCGAACATGTTTGCACGAGCTCGACACACTTTGAGCTCTGTGTCGTGTCCTTTTGGACTCGACATGTGTGCACGAGCCCAGTTTTTACAAGTTTCTGATACACTAAATTTTTGCATATTGGACACCTTCGTGTCCTAATTTTTGGACACTTTCAGACACCACTGGACACGTGAGATATGTTTCTATGACTGAACACAATTTTTTCCTATTTTAATTAAAGTTTGATATTGAAATTGGATTTCGAAAAGGGTTGCTGATACATTGTTTTAACTGTCAACTGATACACTTGTGTTCTTGACACTTGGACACGCTGGGACACCATGTATTGACACTGCTATGCTCACATTCACCCTTTGACACATGGGCAGTACACACAATACTCTCACACACATATGTAGCTAACTGCCTACCTTCATTCACTGTATGTGTCATTTCCTGCCCATTCATGTTCAGACACCTATCCTTAAGTCCTGCACACACACATTGCTATGTACAGTGTTCCTCATACATTCTTATGTTTAAATTATGTATATGTGTGGGTTTTGGGTTCTAAGGGTTTTCGAATGGCTTCACTGATAACTGGGAACTGAGAATTCAGGATAAGAGATTTGTTTTCACTGTTTAAATGTTGATTCATTTTTTAAATATTGATTCACTGTTAAATATTTAAATGTGTGCAAGAGGACAGCATTGGTTATGGGATTTTCGAATATGGGATGGACTATTGATGTGTCAACTGTTTCATTATTGCCTATTACACAAACTTTCATCTGAAATTATTTTCCTGAGATTAATTCCAGAACTTTAAATGTTTATTAGAGCATTGATAACTGAGATGGGTTTCTAAATTGATATGTTAACTTGATGAGACTTTATGTAAACCTGACATTTGATTTGGTGTTGGTTTCATGATCTTGGGAACACAGGAATAACCTGTTTCCCCTATACTGTCAATTGAATTTCCTTTTCCTGAGAACTCTAACTGAGAACACTATCACTCTCTAGCTTACACACACACTGGACACATATATACAAGTATGCCACTCACCCACATTCTTTGACTGAACTCTCATGTTTCATTCACAAATACACAATTTGATTCCATACACTCACACATTGCCACCACACACACATCACTGTCAATGCACACACACCCTCTACCTAGCACACACACACTGAACACTCTAAGTCACACATACACAACTAGACTGACATTTTCCTCACACTGTTTTGACTTGGCATTGGCCATTGGCTTGGCATATGGCCCTTGCTATGGCACTTGGCCATTTGACTTGGCCATGGCTCACTGCATTAGCAGTTGGCCTGAAATGTTGGCATTGCAGCAGTATGCAGTCCTAACATTGCCTAGAAATGCTACTAGGATCCTGCAATATCTGGCAAGCAGTTGTTATGCTAATACATTAGGGTGTTGGTTGTACCAGTCCTGTTTAGATTTAGGTTTCAGTCTAAATGTATTAATCTGTCATTGGTTCAGCTGTGAGAGTTTGAGAGAGAGGGTTAGTCTTAGGATGTTGGCTTGGCAATTAGATTTCTTTAGCAATGCAGCAGGGGCTTACAACTGTGGCAGCCTTGCCATGGCTTGCCCTGTTATGGCATAGCCTTGTGGCAGCAACATTGGCAGCAGGCAATGTACTGCAGCACTGCCAATGCACCTAATGCAGTAGCAACTGCCTAGCTTGCAGGCTGTAGCAGTAGCAGGGACTTGGCTGAGATTCTAAGAGAAATCAGGGAGGGTGAGGTCCTAGTATTAGGATATGGTATGTATTGGTTTATAGTTTAGGCTTATATAGGGTGGTATGTATGAGGATGATATTGTGATAAGGAAAAGGAAAAAAAACAGTGTGGAGTTGTATGTGAGAGGGAAAGTTTAGATTTGAGGCTATGTGTGTGTATGTGAGGAGAGGTATATGTGTATATGAATGAGGGGTATTCAATTGGGTCATATGGTGGGTTTGGGGACTATTGTGATAGGATAGAAACATAGGTTGGTTTATTTATATTATGGTATGTATATATGTATACAATTATACCTATGTATGTATGAATGTTTGCTTTGAGTAGTTTTAAGATAGGGTTATGTAGGTTCATATATATATGGATAGATATTGAGGGTTCCTATATGTATATAGGATATATGTATATATGTGATAGATATAATATAAGGAATGGACTATATGATACCAAGGCTATAGACTTTAGGTATGTATTTACATTGTTATGTATATAGAATATAGTATTAGGGTATCCTAGTTATACTAGTATATGGTTGGTGTAGAGATAGCCTTAGATAGAGTTTGACCAAACTCTAAATATTTGACCCAATAGACTAAGATTGACCAATATTGACTAGAGTTGACCCAGTGTTGACCTGGTTTGACCTAGACAGTTGACCAGGTTTGACTTAGAGTTGACTTTGACCTAGATTGGCTTAGAAATCATGTAGTTTGCATTATAGCTTTCAATTCTCTTGTATTTTACATATCATGACCCATATTACTCTGTTTAGGACATTGTGACTCTGGTGCAGGCATCTGATATTACACTACTCTTTTCACAGTATCAGGCGAGTACATTCTCTGATAGTTCTCTCATTTATTTGTCAATTACTGTATTTCAGTTCTAGTTAGCTGTATGTGATTCTCTGTTACAAACACGTACTGTTATTTCTGGATTCATGTATACGACACACATTTATTTCTGACCTCTATTACTGGTATCATCATTCCTGGCTTCTATTACTGGAATTATTTACTGGAATCACCCCGGAATCATTTACTGGTATCATTGTACTTGGCTGGACTCATCTTGAATCATTGTGTCGGAATTCTGGATTCACTTGCTGGGAGGGGAAATACTAGAGTAAGACATGTAGACATACCCCATTATTGGAATCATCCCTACTGGAATCTACTGGAATGATAGCCATCTCACACCCGGCCAGGTGTGTGATGTGCCGGATTACCCATAGCCGTTTACATGTCGATATCGATATTTTAAAACACACTGCTAGAGTATAGGCTGGACTCACCCTGGAATCATTGATCACTATGACTGGAATCGTCCCTTGCTGGATTCATCTTGTATGAGATTCATCCTGTACTGGACTTATATTGGAGTTACACTGGTCTACATGTTGTCTGGACTTTATATCATATTACCCTGGTTCAGCTAGTTCTATTTTTACAGTCTTTATTGCTATGATTCTTCTCTTGTTTAGTATTTACTTTTCTTGCACTTTATCTGTCTTTCTTACCATCACCTGAATATAAACTGCCATTTTCATCAATACAACTGCCTGTAACTGCTTTATAGTTCTCTGTCATTTACTTGGGTTTTCTAGATGAGATTGTGCTCGTTCCTGTCCTGACTGGACCTGTTGAAAATTTTACAGATGATTGCCCTAAGGATACATGCCCTACATTTTACTGAGGAGATGGCTTAGCTACCTATGGCCCCGACACTCAGGAGTGATCGGATTTAGTCTAGTAGACTTGCATTTATTTTTCATTTAGGGCTTGTTGTATAGAATTGAGAGTTGAGATGTATTGAGATTACTCAGATGTTGTTATTATTTTAGTATTTATTTTTTGTCTTCAAATTCTTAGTTACAATTCTGTGTTATCTTATCGTGCTTAGACTGTGATGGAGATACACCTTATCTTATACTTGTCCTCCGTTTGGAGTTGATCATGATGAGTACATTATATACTGCATGAGTTGATGGTTAGTTAGAGACTTAGAACAGCGTTCTACCGCCGACACTGCGGCGTAGGCTGGGTGCTGTTACGTACTCGTACCCTCACAGTGGGTGCGGGTCGTGACACGTTTTTAGTGGTGGCCCATGCAGGTCGAGAGTCGCATTAGTACGATATTGCGGTAGTACGGCGACTTAGTTGTACTGCTGCGGGCCTGCGATAGGACTGAGAGATAGGCTTTACCAGAGAGGCACTCAATCACAGTTAGGAAAATTCTGCTTTGAATCATGCCATCTATATATCGTACTGATTTGCCTTCTTTGAAATAACTCTCCTCCTTTGATATATCGATTCCTGCTCAGTATTGACTTCCTTGTTCGATCTGTCTTCAGGATGGTAGAGACACGATCACATCGCTCGGGTGCAGCAGTCGTTGTAGAGGGGACTGCCACCTCTCAGCCAGATCAGCAGGGTCAGGTAGATGCAGCTCCTGCTACCTCTACCCATATTGAGACTTCAGCAGCAGCAGCAGGGGGTGTGCCTCCATCAGCTCGGGGGCAGGACCCAGTCATCCCAGAGATGGAGTTCCAGCAGCCGTCGCCTACAGGACACGTGGATGCGGCACAGATGTTTGCCTACTTCCAGCAGTTTATGGACCGGCAGCAGGCCCGACAGGACCGAGGAATGGAGTTGGCCCTTACGGCAGTTGCAGCTCGACCAGTGATACAGCAGTCGAGGACATCGGGGATCGAACAGTTTCAGAAGATGAGCCCCAGAGACTTTCTGGGGACAAAGGGGATCCTATATGCCGATGAGTGGATCGAGCATATAGAGGAGATCTTCCGCCTAGCCAGGATACCAGCAGATCTTGAGATCGAGGCCGCAGCTAGCCGGATGCGAGATCTTGCTCGCACCTGGTATCAGTCAGACCCCAGGATGGGAGTAGCTGGACAGACTTGGGAGGAGTTCAGGGGCTTCTTCAAGAAGAAGTTCTTTCCAGATTCAGCGCTCAGAGCCTTGGAGTCGCAGTTCGAGAGCTTAGTCCAGGGGAGCTTGTCAGTGGAGGAGTACGCTGGGGAGTTTGGCCGCCTCAGCAGATTCGTAGAGGGCTTGAGCGAGGCGACGAAGGCCCAGAGGTTCCGAAAGGGTCTGGTCAAGGAAGTCAAGTCCTTGACCAAGGGCAACAGGGATGCCACTTTCGAGGAGATTTTGACGGGAGCTTTACTGGCTGAGGATGATCTTGAGCTGGGGCTCAAGAGGGGACGGGACGCTCACGGTACTAGCAGCAGTGGAGGCCAGGCCATGAGGCCTCATGTGCAGATTCAGCAGACGCAGGCACCAGTAGGAGTTCAGCAGGTGCAACATCAGTATCGGGGTCAGGACCCGAAGGCGATCAGTTGTTCCTACTGCAAGAAGCCGGGACACATCTGGGAGCAGTGCAGGAAGAGGTTGAGGGTTTGCTATTTCTGTAGGTCAGCTGCCCACCAGAAGATAGATTGTCCTATTGCACCTTCTTTTGAGGGGGCTAGGCCACCTGTAGCTCAGCACCAGAGGGATGGAGCTTTTGCGATGGCAGCTGAGGAGACTGACATCGCAGGTGATGGATTAGCAGGTTTGACCTTCTTGTTCTTCCTCCCCACTTCCATGTGTGATTTCCTTTAGTACCTGCCAGGATATTGCTTGTGATTGCTAGATAGTATAGCTACCCTGTTCGAGACTGTGGAATTACGACCAGTAGGATTGTATTGCTTCGACTTTGATTGCTTGGGGGTTTGACCTAGGAGAGGTACGATCATCTTAATTTCGAGGACGAAATTTTTATAAGGTGGGTAGGATTGTAACACCCAGTTTTCCAGATGAGGGTATTTTTGAAATTTTGTAATTATAATTATTATTTATTGATATTTATTTCATATGGTGATTTTTGGTGATTTTCAATTATTTTAAACTATTTAAAAACTGGTTTAAGTCATGACTTGTGATTTTGATGTGCTGCTAGTGAAACCTGAGAGACTGCATGACCTAGAGCCTAACTATGTCATTAGGATGATTTAATTCTCATTTTTAGCCTAGGGGTATTTTGGTCATTTTGACTTATTTGATTTATTTGGTGATTTGTTAATTTGGTGAGTTCTAGTTTGACTTGACTTATTGAGACCTAGTAAACTAGCCTAGAAGCTAACCCTAGCCATGGTGACCCTAGTCTAACTTAGGTTAACCTACATTTAGCCATTAGAAACTAATTTTAGAATGAGGAGATTTGGTTTAGTGCATTTAAGTCATGGTTTATGATTTCATGAAATGGCTTATGACTTCATGACTTGATTAACCATAACTTAAGCCCATGGGCCAATTTAGGAAACCCTAACCCTAAATTTTTACACTTATGACCAGCCACTAGGGTTCCCCCTTCCCTATAAATATTCTCCTCCATGTTCTTGCCTCTTTTATTAAATTTTCACTAGTTTGAAGAAAGAGGTAAGAGCCTTCTTCCCCAATCCATAACTTCCTCATTTCAACTCCTTTTTGGCTCAAATCTTTTGCATTGGGTTCTAATTGATCCCTACTTTATGTTCATGGAGAAAAATCTCAGGTTTGAATCAATTTGAGGATATTGGCTAGCAAGGAGATTTCCCTCTTTTGAAGCTTTTCTTGGGAATTTCACCAATAGGTAATGGAACCCTAAACTCTGTAATTTCTAGATCTAATTGCATATTTAGGAAGCCCTAGGTGTCCCCTAGCTGTAGGACTTGGTTTTGTGTCAGGGTGGATTCATTTCGTGTCCGTATCGGACACGTATCAGTTGTACTGCTGTGTGTTTGATTAAATGCCACAAAGGATTAAAATTTGATATTGTTGAAAAGTATTTGAATGGATTTATTTTATTATATATGTGTATTGATTTCATGATTGACTGAGCACGAATCCGTGTCTTCGTCGTGTCCAAATCTGTGTTGGACACGCTGCGCGCTGGCCCAGTCGAGTGTCCTGCTGCTCGAGCTTCGCAGCGGACACGACACAGTACGGTTTGGCACAAAACTTGGTGAGCTCATGGGGGCAATGTCTGCGAGCATGCCCCCAAGGTCCCATCGAAATTCGTACAGTGGTTTGGAAGAAACCATGGCCGCACAGGTTTTGCACTGGCCGTGCGAGCGCTATCAGAGTTCTCTGATACGTGTCTCGTACGCAGGACACGCGTGTCGTGGGCACGGTGCAGGACCATAAACATGTAGCCCTATCATTGGCGAACATGTGTGCACGAGCTCGACACACTTTGAGCTCTGTGTCGTGTCCTTTTGGACTCAACATGTGTGTACGAGCCCAGTTTTTACAAGTTTCTGATACACTGAATTTTTGTATATTGGACACCTTGGTGTCCTAATTTTTGGACACTTTCAGACACCACTGGACACGTGAGATATGTGTCTATGACTGAACACAAATTTTTCCTATTTTAATTAAAGTTTGATATTGAAATTGGATTTCGAAAAGGGTTGCTGATACATTGTTTTAACTGTCAACTGATACACTTGTGTTCTTGACACTTGGACACACTGGGACACCATGTATTGACATTGCTATGCTCACATTCACCTTTTGACACATGGACAGTACACACAATACTCTCACACACATGTGTAGCTCACTGCCTACCTTCATTCACTGTATGTGTCATTTCCTGCCCATTCATGTTCAGACACCTATCCTTAAGTCCTGCACACACACATTGCTATGTACAGTATTCCTCACACATTCTCATGTTTAAATTATGTATATGTGTGGGTTTTGGGTTCTAAGGGTTTTCGAATGGCTTCACTGATAACTGGGAACTGAGAATTCAGGATAAGAGTTTTGTTTTCACTGTTTAAATGTTGATTCATTTTTTAAATGTTGATTCACTGTTAAATGTTTAAATGTGTGCAAGAGGACAGCATTGGTTATGGGATTTTCGAATGTGGGATGGACTATTGATGTGTCAACTGTTTTATTATTGCCTATTACACAAACTGTCATCTGAAATTGTTTTCCTGAGATTAATTCCAGAACTTTAAATGTTTATTAGAGCATTGATAACTGAGATGGGTTTCTAAATTGATATGTTAACTTGATGAGACTTTATGTAAACCTGACATTTGATTTTGTGTTGGTTTCATGATCCTGGGAACACAGGAATAACCTGTTTCCCCTAGATTGTCAATTGAATTTCCTTTTCCTGAGAACTCTAACTGAGAACACTATCACTCTCTAGCTTACACACACACTGGACACATGTATACAAGTATGCCACTCACCAACATTCTTTGACTGAACTCTCATGTTTCATTCACAAACACACAATTTGATTCCATACACTCACACATTGCCACCACACACACATCACTGTCAATGCACACACACCCTCTACCTAGCACACACACACTGAACACTCTAAGTCACATACACACAACTGGACTGACATTTTCCTCACACTGTTTTGACTTAGCATTGGCCATTGGCTTGGCATATGGCCCTTGCTATGGCACTTGGCCATTTGACTTGGCCATGGCTCACTGCATTAGCAGTTGGCCTAAATATTGGCATTGCAGCAGTGTGCAGTCCTAACATTGCCTAGGAATGCTACTAGGATCCTGCAATATCTGGCAAGCAGTTGTTATGCTAATACATTAGGGTGTTGGTTGTACCAGTCCTGTTTAGACTTAGGTTTCAGTCTAAATGTATTAATCTGTCATTGGTTCAGCTGTGAGAGTTTGAGAGAGAGGGTTAGTCTTAGGATGTTGGCTTGGCAATTAGATTTCTTTAGCAATGCAACAGGGGGCTTGCAACTGTGGCAGCCTTGCCATGGCTTGCCCTGTTATGGCATAGCCTTGTGGCAGCAACATTGGCAGCAGGCAATGTACTGCAGCACTGCCAATGCACCTAATGCAGTAGCAACTGCCTAGCTTGCAGGCTGTAGCAGTAGCAGGGACTTGGCTGAGATTCTAAGAGAAATCAGGGAGGGTGAGGTCCTAGTATTAGGATATGGTATGTATTGGTTTATAGTTTAGGCTTGTATAGGGTGGTATATATGAGGATGATATTGTGATGAGGAAAAGGAAAAGAAATAGTGTGGAGTTGTATGTGAGAGGGAAAGTTTAGATTTGAGGCTATGTGTGTGTATGTGAGGAGAGGTATATGTGTATATGAATGAGGGGTATTCAATTGGGTCATATGGTGGGTTTGGGGACTATTGTGATAGGATAGATACATAGGTTGGTTGATTTATATTATGGTATGTATATATGTATACAATTATACCTATGTATGTATGAATGTTTGATTTGAGTAGTTTTATGATAGGGTTATGTAGGTTCATATATATATGGATAGATATTGAGGGTTCCTATATGTATATAGGATATATGTATATATGTGATAGATATAATATAAGGAATGGACTATATGATACCAAGGCTATAGACTTTAGGTATGTATTTACATTGTTATGTATATAGAATATAGTATTAGGGTATCCTAGTTATACTAGTATATGGTTGGTGTAGAGATAGCCTTAGATAGAGTTTGACCAAACTCTAAATATTTGACCCAATAGACTAAGATTGACCAATATTGACTAGAGTTGACCCAGTGTTGACCTGGTTTGACCTAGACAGTTGACCAGGTTTGACTTAGAGTTGACTTTGACCTAGATTGGCTTAGAAATCATGTAGTTTGTATTGTAGCTTTCAATTCTCTTGTATTTTACATATCATGACCCATATTACTCTGTTTAGGACTCTGGTGCAGGCATCTGATATTACACTACTCTTTTCAGAGTATCAGGCGAGTACATTCTCTGATAGTTCTCTCATTTATTTGTCAATTACTGTATTTCAGTTCTAGTTAGCTGTATGTGATTCTCTGTTACAAACACGTACTGTTATTTCTGGATTCATGTATACGACACACATTTATTTCTGGCCTCTATTACTGGTATCATCATTCCTGGCTTCTATTACTGGAATTATTTACTGGAATCACCCCGAAATCATTTACTGGTATCATTGTACTTGGCTGGACTCATCTTGAATCATTGTGTCGGAATTCTGGATTCACTTGCTGGGAGGGGAAATACTAGAGTAAGACATGTAGACATACCCCATTACTGGAATCACCCCTACTGGAATCTACTGGAATGATAGCCATCTCACACCCGGCCAGGTGTGTGATGTGCCGGATTATCCATAGCCGTTTACATGTCGATCTCGGTATTTTAAAACACACTGGAATCGTCCCTTGCTGGATTCATCTTGTATGAGATTCATCCTGTACTGGACTTACATTGGAGTTACACTGGTCTACATGTTGTCTGGACTTTATATCGTATTACCCTGGTTCAGCTAGTTCTATTTTTACAGTCTTCATTGCTATGATTCTTCTCTTGTTTAGTATTTACTTTCCTTGCACTTTATCTGTCTTTCTTACCATCACCTGAATATAAACTGCCATTTTCATCAATACAACTGCCTATAACTGCTTTATAGTTCTCTGTCATTTACTTGGGTTTTATAGATGAGATTGTGCTCGTTCCTGTCCTGACTGGACCTGTTGAATATTTTACAGATGATTGCCCTGAGGACATATGCCCTACATTTTACTGAGGAGATGGCTTAGCTACCTATGGCCCCGACACTCAGGAGTGATCGGATTTAGTCTAGTAGACTTGCATTTATTTTTCATTTAGGGCTTGTTGTATAGAATTGAGACTTGAGATGTATTGAGATTATTCAGATGTTGTTATTATTTAGTATTTATTTTTTGTCTTCAAATTCTTAGTTACAATTCTGTGTTATCTTATCGTGCTTAGACTGTGATTGAGATACACCTTATCTTATACTTGTCCTCCGTTTGGAGTTGATCATGATGAGTACATTATATACTGCATGAGTTGATGTTTAGTTAAAGACTTAGAACAGCGTTCTACTGCCGACACTGCGGTGTAGGCTGGGCGCTGTTACGTACTCGTACCCTCACAGTGGGTGCGGGTCGTGACACGTTTGACATAAACATCCTTTTGAATCTTGGTATTATTGGAAAGTATCGCAAAACCTTTGCAGGCACTCCCTTCCTAATCTTGCTTGTGCGTGGATTTACTTTCCATCGCGAAGAACCGCATGTGGGACATATCTCCAGGTGCTCTTTCTCTTTTCTAAATAAGCAACAATTATTGACACAAGCATGTATCTTCTCATATCCTAAATCAAACTCTTTTAAAAACTTCTTTACCGTATATAATGAATCTGGAATATTATTTTCCTCCGGTAACATATCCTGTAAAATTTTAAGAAGTTCATTAAATGCTTTATCTGACAGCCCATTTGTAGTCTTATGCTTGTAAAGAGTAGTGATTGCTGACATCTTCGTGTACTTAGTACAACTTGGATACAATGGAGCTTCAGCCTCTTCTAACTTTTTTCTAAAAACCTCATCTGCATTCAAGTTTAAACCCTCAGTAGCCTCTAAATTTTCAGCAAAAGGAATGTATGCATCATGGTACATCCTATGAGCATCTGGCAACTCAGAATCCTTATTTTGTTTAAAACTACTTGAATGTTCCCCGTGAAGAACACAAAGCTGATATGAAGGATCAAAACCAATTCGGACCAAGTGATCATATACTACATCATTTTTTTGTGACTTTTCAACTTTACAATCTTTACAAGGGCATACGATCCTTTCGGGATTCCTAGCATACTCCGTAGCATTTGCTATAAATCTCTTAACTCCTTCTAAGTACTCATCACTAGACCTACAGATAGAATTTTTTTTTTACGATTTATGTAATCATTCATATATTTGATAGCTTAAAAGGAAAAAAATATCAAGAAAATTTAGAAGGACCTTGGATAATTAATCCAAGTTTTATCCATCCTTAACAACCAAATTTAGTGACTTTGTTGGATGCTCGCAACAACAATAATCCCAAAAAAATGACCTATCATAGACACCAAAAATGAAAGTTAGTGTATTGTATAGATAAGCAACAATTACATACAGTTAAAAATATAAAGTAAAGTAAAAGGAGAATAAACAACTAAGAGGGAAAAAAAGATGCATATACAAGTTGTTCAAAGTCCACAATACATTAAACTTATTTCTTTGTCTCTTATAAGATAGATGCCTATCAAGTTCTGCTTTACACTTCCCCTAGTATAAAGTCTATAGACTAGCTTGCACCTTCATATTTGTTAATAATATAGATTGGAATCAAGATAAAGGTAACAGTGTCATGTATTGTACTCATGCTTTATACTATTATTGCTAGTTGTGGGCTTCTATTGCCATTTGTAGGTATTGATGATACTTTTATGGTTTTTAATAGTTTGTATCATATGGTTGGATTCTATGAATCCTGATTTATGTTTTTAGAATGAGAAATTAATATTTTAGGACATGGCATAATGACCTAAATGTCAACAAGTGAGATGTCCGACAACTTTCCAAACCAACAACACTTCAAATCCCATGTTGATAACCATTTTACACCTCCTTAATTGGAGAGAAGGTCGTTTGGTAGTCAAGGGCAAGAAGACTGTCAGATGCTTCTCAGTTTATATCACAAACATTTGAGAACCCAATGCCTGCTGAAAAGTGGGGCAACACTACTGATCCTTGCATGGATTATTATTCCTTCTTTATTAGTGAAGGATCTAATCCACAAGGTAGGCCTATGGAAGACCAATCCACAAACTGTGACTACACCACTTGTAACTTGATTTTGGGTTGCTTTAAATGGTCGGACATTGATAAGGCTTTTGTTCTTAACACTCAGGATAATTAGTTTGGTGGCAGTTGTCATGCTTGGGTTTTTGAAAATTTGCAATTGCTACCTTGTGCTTATGGGGGTATTATCCATAGTGCAGTATCGGCCGATATCGATACAATACAACCGTTACCGATACGATACGATATAGCCGATACCGATACAGTTTGGCATTTCCTAATCCTATACCGATGTTAGGTATCGCTTTCACAGTCAATTCCGTAGAGAAATTGAACGAAAAAGACCGATCAGCAAGGGTGTACAAGAATATTAAAGCTGTAAAGCATGTAAATGCATAAAACTTATTTATTGCAACAGTAAAGGGTGACTATTATTTTCTTCCAAATCCAAAACTACTAAGAAACAACACATAAAATACTTGAGATTATGCCTAAATATATAAAATATTTTTTATAAATTTTTAATAATTTATTAATAATTATTTAATTTTTTGAAACCAAAAACATCGATACTTCGATCCGAAACCGCCGATATTGTCGATATCGCCGTTCTTGATACTGATACCGATAATGCTAACCTTACTACTATTATCACAGATAATTTTGACTTTGGGAATTAGATTTGCAGTTACAATGTTGTCTACTTATAGCCATTGATAAGTTGGGTTTGGGAAAGTTGCTTATGGTGATGTTTTACAATGATACTTTTGGGATTTATTGGGCTTTCTTGTCTGAGTGTGCAGTTATGTTTTAACAACAAGAACACAAGCAAACCCCAATGAACAAGAGAACACAACCTAGATTTTGACTTCTGGGCATTCATCAAAATCTAGTCTTTCCACATTCTGAGAAGTAGTTTCTCATCAAATTTAACAAAACAAATAACAATGGAACTAAAACACAATCTAAGTAATAAATTACCTTTCCTACGTAAACAAAGCTTGAAATTTGGGTGTCTTGAACTTGTGGGCATTCACAAAAATACCTTATTTTCTTCATTTCAACAAGTACACTAGCAAACCCCGATCAACAAGAGAGAACCTAGATTTTGACTTCTGGGCATTCATCAAATGTACGAAAGAATATTTTTCTGTCCGACACAAAAAATAATAATAATAATTTGGGGGTCTTGGAGTTGTGGCATTCACCAAGATCCTCCCAATCTACTTCTGTGGCATCCAACAAAATCTAATCTTTCCACATTCTGAGAAGTGGGTTCTCATCCAATCTAACAAAACAAAGAAGAATGGAACCCCAAAAAAAAATCAAAGTGAAAAAAAATCACTTTCCTACACAAACAAATCATAAAATTTTGGAGGGGACTTGGAGTTGTGGGCATTCACCAAGATCCCTGAAGTTATATGGATCTAGTACCAAAACTCCATCTAGGCGAAGCATTTATTTAGTTTCTACATATGAACTTAGTTTTGATTTCTTCCTCTAAACCCTAATCAACCAAGAAAACCCTAAATCATGATGGATTCTATTCTGATGCTTTAAAAAAATCGCCAATTATTAACCCTAGATAAAAAAATCAAGAAAAACTCAAAAAACGAGGGATGAAGATGGAGTGCGAGATACCTAGATGGTGGCGGTGACTCGGTGACGTCAGTAACGGCGACGGCGGTTCAAATGGTAGCTGTGGCGTCGGTAACGGTGGTGACGATCGAAATCCCTTTCTTGCCTAACCTCAGAGAGAAAGAGAGAGAGAGAGAGCAACAAAAAAATGGAAGAAATTAAGGAAAATAAAGAGAAAGGAAGAGAGAGAGTCATAGTAGGAAATTAAGGGAGAGAGAGAAAGGAAGAAGGGAGCAGTACCGGCTTTGCTCCAGCTACTCATGCTGATTGCTGCGATTTTGAGAGAGAAAAAGGAAAAGGAGAAAGAGAAAGAGAAATAAGTGCTATTTTGATAGCAGCGCGTATGTGAGCGCCAAAATTTTCTGCGAGAAGCGGTAAACAAAAAATAAGGTGGGAAAATGAAATTTTAGATAGCACTTTTCAAGTGTTGTATATAGAATATGATAAAATTGGTAGAAAATAAATTACTGACGACTTCTTTTAAGTGTCATAGTCAGTATATAATATTATACGACATTTTTAAGTGTCCTTACAAGTGTTGTTGAATTTATGTTTACGACATTTTTAAAAAGATGTCGTAGATTATGATAAATACTTAATTATAATGACACGTTTTAGTAGAGTGTCGTCACTACGAAAAAACTACGACACTTCTTTTGAAAGTGTCATAAATAAAGTGTCGTTATTAACCTATTTTGTTGTAGTGTAATTTGCTATTACAGGAGCTACCAGAATAGGGAGACTGGTGAGGTACTTCTTGATGTCGTCAAATGTTTGCTGGCACTCTTCGGTCTATACAATGGAGACCCCCCTTTTCATCAGTTTGGTGAAGGGCTGGCATCGACCAGAGAGGTTTACTATGAATCTTCTGATGTATGCCAGACGTCCTGCAGGCCTCGAAGTTCCCTAAGATTCTTCAGGGAAGCCATGTCCAGGATTGCATTTGTCTTCTTTGGGTCAATATAGAGTCCCTTCGCCGTGACGATGAAGCCTAAGAACTTACCGTTGGAAACGCCTATAAAGGACTTGGCCGGATTCATCTTTAGTTGGTGCGCATGCATTATGTCGAACACTGTTCGCAAGTCATCCAAGTGGCTGGACTTGGCTTTGCTCTTGACACGAATATCATCGACGTAACACTCCACCATTTTTCGAAGATGTTTGCAAAATATGGTACTCATAGCCAGCTAGTAGGTTACGCCCGCATTCTTTAATCTGAAGGGCATAACTGTATAACAGTATATCCCATTCGGAGTCCGAAATAAAGTATGCTTTTCAACTTCGGAAAACATCTTGATTTAGTTGTAGCATGAGAAGCCATCCATGAAAGACATACGCTCAAAGCTACAGGTGTTATCGATCATCATGTCTGTGATTATGAGAGGAAATTTATCTTTTAGACAAGCTGAGTTGAGATCCCGAAAGTCTATGCAGATTCTAATCTTTCCATTTTTCTTGGTAATTGACATGACATTGGCCATCCAGTCAGGGTTCTGTTCTTCACGGATGAAGCCACTCTCAAGGAGTTTATCAACTTCTTCTTCGATGGCATCCATAATATTGGGATGTAAGCGATGCTGCTGCTGTTTGACAGGTTTGGCATCAGGTAGATTGTTGAGCCAGTGCACGGCGACTTGTGGGTCCAAACCCGGCATATCTTCATAGCTCCAGGAGAAGATGCCTATATACTCCCAGGCCAGCTATACAAGAGAATATTTGTCGTCTCCTGTCAGGCTTTTGCTGACAAAGATGGGTTTAGGGGAAGTTTCATCCCTTAAGTCGATCAGGACAACTTCGTCCTCGGTGGAGGGCTCTCGCTATTCGAAACGCCATTCCCACTGAGAGCCAAGGTGTTGAGCCCAGTATCTTCTTTGAAGAAATCGTGTGCCTGGTCTTCCTCCTCTACAGGATTGTCTGTGGAAAGCATATTGACGGATAGTACCTTCTAGAGGTCCCGGCCTATACTGTATCAGAATCTAGGTTGAAGAGTCAGAAGAATGCGATTGTAGTGGAGCCTTCGGTTCTGAACTCTCTGAAGTAGTCGTGGGAGTAATATAACCCAACCCCCGGCGAGTACGTTGGTAGTAGTTCTTAGGCTTCCCCTTCGGAGTACGAACACATAAGGGAAGTCGCCAACCTTTGCCATAGTTCAGCCCTTTGTTGCTATTTAGGTCGTATCTCATCTTCTAGATGAGATATTTTGCTTGAGTATCATAGCGGTAGAGCTGCTTCTTGCCGTCGTCGGGTTCTGGTTCTCCTAGGGCTGGCCGTTACAGATGTTCCAATCGACCAAAGACGGTAGGTTGCTCCTCTGAGTCCCTTAGCGGGACTAGGAAGTAGGAGCCTTTGGAGGGGACAACTCGATTTACAAGGTTGGCAGTTATCACTTGTGTTTGTAGAGTACATAGAGTATTGTCTAAGAAGTACTTAGTGTTATAATACGTACATGAGTAATTCCTCAGTATTGGCGTAGACGTCATCTTGTAATTCCTCGTGGACAAGAGCTGCTACAGAAGGAGATGGAAGAGATTTTCCCTTCATTTTGATCACCGCTTGAGGTGCAGCCAGACCTGCGGCTTTGAAGCGGGTGTCGGGGCCTTTCGGGAGAGCTTTATTTGCAGGGGCTCCTGGCTTGATGCCGTCGGAGACGGCCGTGCTGGAGCCTTACCCCAAAGTTTGATGACCAGGGGGGCTGGAGTCTTAGGTGGCTTCCCATTCAGTCGAACCCTCATGGGCCATTCCATGACGGCTACAGCTTCTGCTTCGTCATCGGCATCATTGGACTCGTCATCCCAGGGGACTGGTTTGTACAGATCGACATCCGTATAATATGCTTTGAAACCTCAGAATGGGTCGATATGAGCAAACTCCGTCTTGACGGTCGTGTCACTGGTCATACACTTCATGCACTGGTGAAGGGTGGAGGGGACGTTCATGTACTCATTGATCTATAGCCGTCCAAGTAATATGTTGTAGTTTATGTCCGCATCGATGACATAACAGGTAACCACAGTATGAAGATCACCTATTTGGCACTTCAATCAGATCTTGCCCAGAGGCTCACTCTTCCCAGCGTTGAATCCACTGATGGTGGTGTTCGATGCCGTAAGATGGTAGATCGGGATCCCTAGAGCTTGGAGCAGACTTCGAGGGATGATGCTGAGCGATGAGCCTGAGTCGATATGAATGCAATCGACCTTGATGGCACCCACGTATCCTGTGTAGTACAAGGGTCATTTGTGCCAGTTGTTCTTTAGCAACATATCGTGTTGTGCGAAGATGATGTTAGGAATCACCTCGACCACGCTATGGCAATATGGGCATGCCACAGAGTCTTCCTTGGGCAACTTCACCTGTGCGAGGTAAGCCGCTGCATTCTGCAGCACCTTGTCGAGGGCGTCCCGAGTTGCTTTGGAGAGCCGGAGAAGCTCAAAGAGTGATAATCGAGCTGACGTATTGGCCAGCTGTGCTAGTATATCGAAGTTATAGGGCTTGATTGGGCCTACTGTCGAGTTCTTTCATAGAGGCTTATCGAAGCGGATCGCCTTCTGTTTCTGCTTATCTGCGACAGGAGGTTGAGAAGGTCCGGGTTGTGCTGTATCGGCAGAAATATGGGTCGCCGGTAGGGGCGTCTCTTCTTTAGGAGCCTAGTTTTCCTCTCGCTGGAGAGCCTAACGAGTGGTCACCCTGGTGTCTTTTACCGAGGAGGAGACCATGCGACATGTCCTGGCCTTCCTTCCTTTAGTCGGGCATGCTGCTGGCTCAGTCATGTAAGGAGTGAGATCTAGATGAACGCACATTACTTCACCTTGCGGTGTTGTACAGGGGATAAGACCCTGAGCATTATCCCTAGCGGGCGGATGGTTGACGACTTCCATCTTTGCCTTTGGGATGGTGTCACGACCCGCACCCAGTGTAAGGGTACAAGTGCGTAACAACGCCCAGCCTACATCGCAGAATCAACGGTAGAAAGCTGTACTAGGTCACTATATAAACAACAACTCATGCAAATATATAATGTACTTGTCATAATCTCAACTCCGAGCGGAGGACAAGTATAAATATAATGAAGCTCAATCACAGTATAAGCACGATAAGATAACACATAGGTTTTGTAACTAACAAGACTAAACAATAACAACAAATAAAACTACTAAATAAAAATATCTCGAACAATCTTAAAATAAAGTCAATATCTCAACTTATTACAACTCAAGTTCTAAACATGAATCTAAAGCAAGTCTACTAGCTAGTCTCCAGATTACTCCTGGGAGTCGGGGCCCAAGGTAGCTAAGCCATCTCCTGATCCAAGGCAAGTAGGACAAGTGTGCTCAGGGCAAGCATCTGTAATATTTTTAATGTATCCTGTCAGGATTAGAACGATCACAACTCATTTAGAATTCCTAAGTAAATGACAAAGACTATAAAGTAGTTATCGACAGTTATATTGATGAACATGGAAGTTTTATACAGGTAATGATGTAGAGCAACAATTAAAGTACAAGAGAAGATACTATAATGAATCAGAAGATCATGGCAATGAAGACTGTAAATAAAAGCTAGCTGAACTAGAGTAATGTGATATAAGTCCAGACAATACAATGTAAGTCAAGTATAATCCCAATGTGAGTCCAGACAATATAAGTCAAGAGAGTAATTCCAGGGTGAGTCCTAAATATGACACTAATCAGTGTGTTTTAAAATACCGAAATCGACATATAAACGGCTATGGGTAATATGGCACATCGCACACCTGGCCAAGTGTGCAACGGCTAGCCTTCCAATATAAGTCCAAGGAAATAGTTCCAGTATTTGGAAATGTTTACATATCTACTCAAATATTTTCCCGCCCAATAAGTATAAGTGAATCCATAACCCGATACAAAAGTAAGTACAAGTCCAGCCAGCACATAATATTGCCAGTAGGTGTTTTCAGTGGTGGTTCCAGTAATGGAGCCAGACATGTAAAAGGTGAGTGCCACATGCAATGAATCCAGTAGTATCAATCCGTATTGATAGAGAATCAAATAGAACTAACTAGAAATGAAATACAGTAATCGACAAGTAAATGAAAGAACTATCAGAGAATGTACTCGCCTGATACTTTGAATGACTGGTGAATACATATGTCCGAACCGAAGTCACAATGCCCTATTTAATGAGATACAGGTTATAATCCATTCAAAAGGTAAAAATTGAAGTATACCATGCAATCTACATGATTCTAGGTTAAAGTCAACTCTGGTCAACCTTCTAGTCAAACTAGGTCAATATCTAAGCTAACTTGGTCAACTGTCTAGGGTTTTGGTCGAGTATCTAGTCAAACAAGGTCAACTAGGCTATTGGGTCCATATTGATCTCTCTAATCTAGTCCACTCTACCTCAACTAAACTCATAAACCCCAACTATAACCCAACATAATATAGAGTATCACTTAAACATAACCTTAATTATTAACCCAACCTCTTCACATAACAACCCTCTATGAATAAGTATGACAAGAGCCTACCCCACATATATGGATACAATGTATTACACTACCACCTCTACTCCAACTCATGTCCTATAGCCCATGAATACAATACATGTCTTAACTCCATTATCTTTGACTCAGACTATAATCATATACCTTAAGGTATAACACAAAACATATATCTAATATATCACTTATACATTACCACATATTTTCACATATATTAATATCCATATAATATCTATATATGTATATATATATATATATATATATATATATATATATATATATATATATATATATATATATTTTTATATATATATATATATATATATATATATATATATATATATATATATATATATATATATATATATACTCTATAAACCTCTTTCCCATATGTTTTCTAGATGCACTATTCAACCATTCTCAAGCACCCTTACCGTACCCTTCATACTCTTTCATGCTTTCTATTACAAGTATCCACGCACATCATATCATACTACTGCACATTCTCATATTGCTGCACATAGTACTGTTAATACTTTGTGTCATTATTGTGGTTTGAATGGACACGTTTCTAATCGTTGTAAGATTAGAAAACTAGTTGATATAAACTTGTGCAAATGGGTTCCCAAAGCTAATAAATGTGGATCCAAGTATTGGATACCAAAGTCGTCACCTAATATTGCAGGTGAAGCTTCTCATATCAAATAGAACCATGGAACGTGTTGGTGATTGCAAAGCTACAAAGGCCATCTTCCAAAAAACTGCACCAACATAAGTGTGGTCACTAGAACCACTTCGGTAACATGTTTCCTAAATAGTTTTTAATATCTAGCAAGTTCTTATTTACTTCTTACTATTAGCTCTCATTGATATCTTCTAATTGTTTATTGTTTAAATTAATGTGAGATATAATCCTAGCATGACTAGTTGTTTAGCTTTAATGATTAGTTCACACTATATAATATTTTATTTTCTATTAGTGTGACACATTTTCTATGTATGCTTTTTACTCTTAATCTTTATCCTTGAAACATGCATACCACTGTAATCCGTAGGAGCTTAATTTTTTTAGTTAAATATGTTTTTGACTCTTCGTCTTTAATATTTTTAATGGTCACTTCTTACTGATTTGTTTTTAACATGTCATATTTACTTTGATCAGTATTTTGTGAGTATGTATGTTTAGCATAAGTCTTCTGTTTACTTGAAAAGTATATACATATAATTTTTATTAACCTTGTGCATGCATAATATATTCACTATTGATTCTGAAATTTTATTGTGATTAACTTCTTATGAATCAATTACATCTTTGTCTGATAAAGCATATTTATGCAAGTTTTTGATTTTGTGATAATTTTTTTTAAATGCTTATTAAGGATACATGAATAATTCATTGTCATCCATATATTGCTGATATGTTTCTTATATTAATATATATTTTGTATAAATATATTTATGGGGGATATAAGAGTTAAGTTTAAGTTCTATATTATTTTAAAAAGTAGTTTCAAACTTGTTCTTATCTCATACTTTAACTATTGATTACTTTGAACAAATTTATGTTCTTCTCTTTATTAGCTTCTTCCTCAAAGCCTCTTTTAATAATATTTTTCTTGGCTTTTTGGTTGACATTTTTGGATACATGACTCTTATTTAAATAATTTTTAATATCTTGATCTTGATAAAACCATTCTTTGGGTATTTACTTATTTTATATTTAGGGATTCTGGATTTCAATATTGTTCGATGATGCTACATATATTCTTTTGAATCTAAGTTCTAAAGAATAGAGATCATTTTGGGAACAAGCCAAAAGGGCCCTTCTGTCATACATGTGTAAATAGCCTGAAGTGACACGGTGTACTGGTCTTCGGACTATCGCTAGTTGGGAACCGGCCCCTACAGCTAACCAAAGCGATCAATACTTCATAGGCTTAAGATTTATTAAGGTACACTTGCAACAATCGTCTAGTTCTGGATCCAAGGTACTGAACCTAGTCCCCTAGGTTCCATAATACATCAGCATCTCTAGGTCCTACATTTTGATTTACAAATGTTTTATATTTTATTGTTACCCAATGATTTTATAGCACATAGGAATTAATACATCTTATACCGTATGCTACATGTTCTAAGATTTTTTTTTAAAAAGTCCATAGAATTTAATTGATTTCATATTGAACAAATTCTTCTTAAATCCTCGGTTATTAAAGAAGAGATTTTTTTTGGGTACAAGCCTACAAAGGGTTTGTCTGTCACCACGGCTAAGGTCAAAGCGAAGCGGTACTTAAGTGTTCCGCGGTGAACCTCCGTTAGCTGGGATAGTACCCCTACAGTCAACCCAAGATTGATCAACGCTTTATAAACTAAAGATTTATTGAGATCTAGTTGTAATTGTTATTTGATGGATTTTAGATTTTAGATTTGATGGATAATGTTATTTAAATTTACAAAAAGGTAACATACATTAATCCTCCATAGGTTAATGTCTGTCATCTTTTGATATATTCATTTTTCTGTCACACTATTCGGTATTCAGATTTTATAATCTTGGTACTACTCATTGAATAGGTCTTGTGATTTTGTCTTTAGCTTGTGTAATATTTATGATTTTAAGCTTTATTATTTTCTTCTTATTCAAGTTACTAATTGCCTATAGCAGTAATTCTTTGCGGGAAGAAGTCAAGCATATTGAATTTCTCTCTCTCGCAGCGTTTCTTCTTTTTAACCCTACAGTTATTTGATGGACACCGTGCAACGGCTTTAAAAGGGAAAAAATAAACATTTATAAGAAGTCCTAATATTTTTGAATTAGTTATCTACTTCTGGAAATATATCTCTGAATTTTTTAAGTATTTTGGATATAGCCATATAAAGGTGGAGTAGTTAATTGTTTTAAGTCAATTATCCCCTTGACATGCCATATATCTAGAATACATTTTTGGACATTTATTTAGTTATGTTTATTTGTTTATTGGAGAAAAATTTTGTTTGTTCATCTTTAAGCATTTATTTATTGGATATTCCTTTTACTTGCCTAAAGATGATATCTGTTTTTATGTTTGGAACTAGATACACATATTTTAAGGGGGAGCAAATTAATTGTTTCAATTCTTTTATGCCCTTAATGTGTGGTATACCTATTTTATCATGGACAAATATTCTTTTACCTAACATATCTTGTTGATTTGTTCATGAATTTTTTTGGAAGAATATATGATTACTATTATTATTTATTTATTTATTTTTAATTCTCTCATTTTATTCAACTTTCTAAAAATTTATTTTGCCAAATATATTTAATTATCTTTATTGATAATTCTTTTGAGTTTAAATTAATTTTGGCATTTCTTATTGAGATTTTATCTCAAAGTTCATGATTATCTATCTTTAGACTGATCATACTTTGCGGGGGAGCATTCAAGTCGACTGCATTCTCCTTCTCAAGTATTTTGTCTTCATTACCTGCATGTTTATCTAATAGATATACATATATCATGCTAAGGTAGTTGAATTCAAATGCATGAACTTTGATATTGATTTGTATAGATTCTAGTATAGGTATTTTTTATTTCTTTTTCGATGATTATACTCTTTATGGAATATATTCACTAATTCGTATGGCAAATTATGAATCATAATTTTTTTGTGATCATTGTAAAAGTCTTATTATATTCCTGATTTTTTTTGGACATACTAGATCTGTGAATTTCTCATGAATTATTTATGACCAATGATTGATTTCTACTATATTGATATCTACTTTCTTATTAAAATTATTTATTGGTCAATTTCAAAACTACAGTTTCATTTATTCATCATATTGAGTTTTGAAAGTCATTTTTGGATTTCTAGTTGGTAAACTATGTATTGCTTGATTTCAATGTTTTTAAGTTCAACTTTTGACAAGTTTTTCTACTTTAGTTTTGCAATTTTCTAAATTTGTCGTTACACTGTTCTCCTAATCCTTGATTATGATTATTTTTGCCTTCCTCCTTTACTTATGCTTGAGTTCATTTTAGCTCTAATTACGGGGGGGGGCATATTTTTGATCATGTTAAAGGGGGAGAAATAAGTTTAAGTTAGCACACAATATTATTGTATTATGTGTTTATTAGTGATACATGCATCTATTGTATATATTTTTAACTTAACCGATTTGCAATAATAAAAAAGAGGGAGATCGTTAGCCTAATGATTATATCATGTTTTTTTAATATGGCTAATCAACTAAGTTTACCATAATGACATCACTGATATTCATGTAATCACTATCATGTTGCTACTTGAACTTAGCATTGTCCTAAATGTTCTATATCATATTGCTATGCTTGTATCATACTGCTCTGTTCGTCTAACATGTTCTTATAGACATGAAGTAAGCATGATCATGCTTTGTCAAACCAGGACATATGCAATGGAGAATTTTTGATGGACCAAAGATGGCATCATACAAGAAGATTCCTCTGAATCGCCCAACGACCTATCCGGGGCCTCGCATCGGGGGTTCCACTGTCCGGCCAGCGGATAGGGGTCGAGAGGGCAGCGCCACCCATAGGGGTTCGGTGGCGAAGCCACCGAAAGGTATTCAGATTTTCAGATCTGTTTATCTTTGGACGACTGCCGTCAAGGAAAAAGGCATTTTCAAGTTTGCTCAAATTTCAGAAGAAATGTGTCATCAAAGGGCTATTAGTTTTCCTATTTGATAAATGTATTTTTCACATTTATTGAGTCTAGGAATATGATGTACATTGCATCATACTGGCAAATAGGCTACCCAAAGAAACGTTTTCAAAATACCCTTTTATTTTGAAAACATGCCCACTTACAAAATCCCTAACTACTTTCTAACTGCTTAAAATAATTTCAAAAATCCTAAAAATTATTTTTACAAAAACCTAACAAAACTGTGACAGAACTCGGCGTGAGTTCGGCCCAAGTTCGGTTAGAGTTCGGTTAGTGCCCGTTGGATTTTAAACTTGGTCCTCCTGCAGTTACGGATCTTGTCGAGATTTTCTCATAGAGTTCTGCCCGAATTCTGTCCGAATTTTGTCAGAGTTCTGCCTTTAGAAAAACTATAAATAGGGAAGGATTTCGATCATTTCAATACACCAATTCACTTTCATATCTCTTCTCTATAAGCTACTTCTTCCAAAGTGTTTCAAAGCTTTCATTTTCAAATCCCAAGCCAGTTACAATACTCTAGTCGATTTGCCAGTACAGTACGGTCTAGAAGTATCAGTGTGATTGTAATCAGAGGCTTGATTGAAGATAGTCACTTCACAATTGAAGTTGGTCGAGTACTTCGGATCATAGCTCGCGTTGTAGAAGTTGCAAGAACTTTAGATAAAAACTTGTGGTATTTTTTTATAGTAGATTCAACTGGACTAGTCCTAACAAGAGAGAAACCAGTATACATCGTCGTGTTTGTGTTTGCTTTCTGATCTCTACTTTTTATTTACTTACTTGTGATATATTATGTGATCTTGCTGCTAACATTTTTAATTAGCTAAATTCTACGGCCTATTCTATTCACCCCCCTCTAGAGTATTGTGCTTTACAATTTGTTCCTACAATTGGTATCAGAGTTAGGACTCTATTATCTGGCTTAACATCCTAAGAGGAGATCCTTATTATCAATTGTTAACCTTTGATTCCAATTGCCTACAATTGGTAACAGAACAGGTTATACAGGTAAAGCGGGGTAATCCTGCTATTATATTCTTATTTATTATAGCTGTTACATAGATCACAGTATCACATATGGCAAGTATGTACTTCACAATTAAAGAGCAATCCTCAAATAGACTCCCACTATTTGATGGAACAAACTATAGCTATTGGACCACAAGGATGAGCTTCTACCTAAAGTCTCTAGATTTTGACTTATGGTCAATTGTTGTCAATGGCTACAAAAAGCCTACTATAACTTGTATTCTCACATCCTCTATAATCAACAAGCCGTATTATGTTACATGGAGGAAGAGAAGAAGTTAGCTAGCCTTGATGCAAAAGCTATGCATATATTTTATTATGTTGTAGACATAAATGTATTTAATCTTATTACTACTTGCACAACATCTCATAAAGTTTGGAAAGTTCTTGAAGCTACTTACGAGTGCAGGTATGAAAACAAAGCTAGCAACTCTAGAAAAGAGGATAGTTTTCATAATGGTGCAAATATATGCATGATGGAATTGGGATTTAAGGTACAACACAACCCCTTATATGAAGAAGAGCTTGCATGTGACAACTGCAAAAAGATAGGCCACATCCAAGAAGATTGTACTACTACTAGAAAAGAGAGTCACTATGAACGATCAAATGAAGGAAGATCATCGTCTCATAAGTACGCTAGCATGAGCATATGGTGTGAAAGGAAAGCAAGAGATTCTGAAGAAGAGGAAGAGAGACCTCATCAAGCTGCAAATTATGCTCAATGGCATTATCAAACGAGGTACAAAACAATTCTTTTGAAGAGAGTGAACCTTCTCATGATGAGTTATTTGATGCTTTCAGTGATCTATTAGAAGAACACAAGAAAGTATTAGATAATTATAAGAAAGCTTGAAAGGATATTCTATCCTATAAGCGTGAGAATGAAAAGCTTACTTGCTTATTGAATGATGCTAGAAATACTTTTTCTTCTGATAAATCTACTGAGATTTCCACACTTGAGTTTTGATTGCACGAGGCACTTGATTACATTGAGAAAAGCACTCAAGAAAATGCTAAACTTAAGGAGGAATTAAAATCAGAAAAGAAGAAGTATTCTATTGCTTCAAGTAGAATTGATGCTCTTAATGCTAAATATGATAAGATCTGTGCTAACTCTAAAAAGATAGAGATTAGACTGGGAAAGCAGGTAGTACAACCTAAGACTCAGTCTAACACAAGACACATGACACATCACAAAGTCACACACGACAGATCTTTTACAAAGGAAGCAAGCAAAGCTAAAGCTTCACGCAATCATGATTTCTATTACAAGTATCCACACACATCATATCACACTACTACACATTCTCATATTGCTTGTCACGACCCGCGCCCAGCGTAAGGGCACGAGAAGTGGGTACGTCTAGCCTACGCCGCAGTATTGGCGGTAGATTGCTGTCTTGGGTCACAACATCTAACCATATAATCATACCTGTACAATGATATACGCTCCAAAAGGAGGACAATATAAAGGTACAACTCAATCACAGCATCTAAGGTGGAAATAATGAATAAAGAGATGGATAAGATAAAAAAAGTAATCTCCAACAAGCACCACAAATGAGAGTAACATCTGAGTGTACAAACAACACAAATATCCAATAACTGAAAGTACATAAATAAGACAATTAAAAGGAAAGCTAGTCTAGAAATCTAATCTAGACAATAGGCAAGTCCTTAACGACTGTTGGATCCTTCTCAGGGTCCAAGTCACTGGTGTCATCGAAGAATGTGCCATAATATGTAGGACAGAACTCTTCCTCATCACCTGTAATATTTTCAACAGTACAATCAGGACGAAAACGAGCACAATACATCTCACATAGTTAATATCCTGACATGAAATATAAAGCATGTGATAGGTTAAGATATATGAAACGCTGTAAGAAATAAGCATGAAAAGAAAGAGAGAAACTGATAAACGAAACTATCTACATATGGTAATAGAGAACTGTAAGTGACTATGTGATTTAGAGTACAAGATAGACATGTGAACGGCTTGATTTGCACATGATTATATTAAAGAGTTTGTACATGATTACACTACTTTGGAATTGTTCATATGACTATTTCTACTCTCCCGTGACCAAATCAATACACAAGGATCTAGACAGATTATGTTATTATACATGATAGTTTATACATGGAGCTCATGAGATCATGAGAGTACATGAGAGCACATGAGTATACATGAATAATAAGAGTCCACAAAATACATGATGTTCGTAAAAAGTACATGACATGATGTATTCGATGCACCCGAAGGGGATAACATCTCATGTAAAGATCCATATAGTACTAATCCGTGATAATGTCGTGTCAGCATCAAGTAAATTAAACTATGACGAGAATATAATTCCTAACAAGTATGAAACTTTCAGAGAATGTACTCGCCTGATATCCTGAGTGTCTGATGAATAGATGAATATAAATGTCCAGACAGCATAGATGAGTCCTATTTAGAGCAATACAGGTCACAACATGTCCAAAAAGGTAATATTGAACATTAAAATACGTTCTACATGATTTCTAGGCCATTCTAGACTAAAGTCTACTCTAGGTCAACTATAGTCAACTACACTAGTCAAACTAGCTCAACTAAGCCAAGTCCTAGTCCAACAAGTCTCACTAGGCCTAACCAAGCCTATACTAACCCACAAACACAAGTACAATGTCAAACCAAGCAATCACACACACAAGTAGATATATACATATAATGTACATAGGCTCACATAGGCTAAATGACTATAATACAGAGCACTGTACATATAATATATACATGCATATAAAGGGTGAGTGATATATATATATATATATATATATATATATATATATATATATATATATATATATATATATATATATAATATGAACTTGGCAATGACGGTTATATGTGTCAACATAGCAATGGTTATGAATGTGTGTGTAGTTTCAATAGCATAAAGGAATGTCAAAGTGAGGTGTCACACATAGTGTCAAGGTGTAGTGGACATAGTACACATGGCAGGGGGTTTGTGAGACACCCTCAGGACCATCCCAGCCCAATCAGAGGGCCAAGAACGATCCTCTAATTCATCCACCAAACGGTGTTGCCTGTCTCCTTAGAACTCAAGGATACAGTAGTACGAGCCTATAAAATAGGTCCTGTTCAAGTAAGGCCTGCCTCTATCTTTACAAATGAACAATATATATTGCAACCTCATTCTCAAGTATTGAACATAATAACTAATTTTTTGCTCAGTTAACATGTGAAATGGCCTAAACCCAGTAAGCAACATGTGTCAGACATTATATTGTATATGTAGGTATCAATTCAGTATAATATGTCAACCTATATACAGAATAGTGTATTAAACATTACAATGTACAATACAACCTTAACTCATTTATTAACCAATGCATCAACTTCCTTTCAGAAATGAACAATGTATACAATCCTAAACCACAGAAATTAACATAGCAATGTATATGTGGACATCAATCTCAGGAAATAAACAAGATTGAATGAACCTATGTTCAGTTAAAATCCTATGTATCAGCCATTATCAATGTAGAGTATCAATATGTTCAAAAATCTACTTTACAACCCAAACATGCATGTCAATATGAACCCAGCTATGTAACTTATATCTCAAATATATATACATGTTAATCATCATAAATTTAACCATGAATTAGCAGCTTAATCCATTTTAAAACTTCGAAAACTCAGTTTCAGTAAAAATAGGGAATGTAAACATTCAACCCCAAATTGATTTCGAAAACCCAAATAAATCAACCATTAAACGTGTATAGACAATTAGCATGTTATATGTGTCATGGGGGCGTGATTCTTGTCCAATAACAGTGGACACGAAGTGTTAAATAGCATAGAACACACACAATGAACTTGTGCACAGACAGCCTCGTACGGTGGGGACACGGACTCGTGTACATGACTCACGACACATGACACCTTGTGCTCGTGTCTAGGTGTTTGCCAGTGGTAGGGCTACGTGTTCGTGTCCCTGTACTATGTCAAATTTGTGTCGTGTCGCGTGTATGGGTACATATCAGAGAGGCCATTTCACGTGTGCGCACACTATGAAGAACCAGTACGGGCTAGATCTCATATCCGATACGACACGAGATGGTCCCAAACTCGATGGGTGGCCAGTCAGTGATGGCCCCCACCTCTATGCCAAGTGGAACGAGTCCACGTGCCATGTCGTGTCCAGAAAGAGGGTCGGGTAGCAGGGCAGTAAACCGTGGCCTCGTGCACGTGTTCGTGTCCAGATTTGGACACGAAGTGTGCTCAGTCAAATACGAAATCAAAAGCCACATATAGGGCTACAAATTCATTCAAATAGATTTCAAAATTACGAACAAAAACCCCTTTGAGGCATTTCATCAAACACGTATGAAAAACACTGATACATGTCCGATACGGACACCAAACCAATTCCAATTCCTACCAAACTACACCTACAGTTAGGGGACACCTAGATGGATGCATCTATGGAAATAATTCATGGATTTGAGGAGATTTACCTATTGAGGGTGAATCCTAATGAAAGCTCCAAAATAAAGATCCTTTTTGCAACTCCAAAACTCCAATGCTCTCCAAAATTGAGATTGCTCACCACCAACAGTCCATAAACATGAATTAGAACTCAATGCAAAAGACTAGATTAAAAAGGAGAAGGAAAGAACACATACCTAGATTTTTGCCAGAATGAGAAGGAATAGAAAAAGAGGCAAGTCTCATTAAAAGAGATTAAATAGGGGGTATGAGACTCTACTATAGCCGGCCACATCAAGGGTGGACTAGGGTTTCATAATCAATGGTCGTGGGCTTCTTTCTACAAGTTAAAAATGAATTCTTAAAATCTATAGGTCTAACTAGCCTTTAACTAAAGATTTCTAATTAGCTTCTAACTTAAAACTAACTAGAATGGGAATGCTAAAACCTAACTAACCATGCTAATCAAGTCACTAAGTCATAGTGAGAAACTAGGCTAAGTTGCACCAAGGCTCAACTATCAAAAGGCCAAAAATCACAATACCAATAATATAATATATTAACAAAATCAAAAAATTTACAATCACGAAAATATCCTCAAACTAGAAAAATAGATGTGACAAATCTACCCCCTTAAAGAATTTCGTCCTCGAAATTAAAGACAAAACTGAATAGATGAGAAGGATAAAAAAATTATACCTCAAGGCTGAAAAAGATAAGGGTATTGCTTGTGCTTCTCATCCTCTCTCTCCTAGGTAGACTCACCTGGAGAGTGGTGCCTCCAAGCTACGCGAACCAAGGGTATCGTCTGGTCCTCAGCACCTTCTTTCGTCGATCCGGAATCTCCACAGACTGTTCTGGATAACTGAGAGTAGGGCCCACCTCGATCTCGAAATGATCCAGTACATGGCTGGGATCTGCCACATACAGTCTCAACTACAACACATGAAATACATTGTGGATGTAGGACCGATTATAGGAACGAGTTGTAAAGCGCAATACTCTAGAGGGGGGTGAATAGAGTAGGCAGCAAAATTTAGCTATTTAAAAAATGTTAGTAACAAGATCACAGATAATATATCACAGATATGTAAATAAAAAATAGAGAGTAGAGAGCAAACACAAACACAAGGATGTATACTGGTTTCCCTCTTGTGAGGACTAGTCCAGTCGAAAGAACTCTAGCTTCCAGTTGAATACACTATAAAAAATCACTACAAGTTTTCATCTGAAGTTCTTGCAACTTCTACAACGCGAGCTTTGATCCTAAGTACTCGACCAACTTCAATTGTGAAGAGTCTTTCTTCAATCAAGCCTCTGATTACAATCACTCTGAAACTTCTAGACCATATCGCACTGGCAAATCGACTAGAGGATTGTAACTGACTTGGGATTTGAAAATGAATAGCTCAGAACACTTTGGACGAAGTAGTAGGCTTATAGAGAAGACATATGAAAGTGAATTGGTGTTGAGTGTCTTAAAATGATCGAAATCCTTCTTTATTTATAGTTTTTCCAAAGGTAGAATTCTGACAGAATTCGGGAAGAATTCGGGCAGAACTCTATGAGAAAATCTCGTTGTAATCCGTAACTACGGGAAGACCAAGTTCAAAAAGCAATGTTCACTAACCGAACTCTGGCCGAATTCGGGCCGAGTTCTGCTAGGGTTCTGTTAGAGTTTTTGCAAATTAGTTTTTGGGCTTTTTAAAAAGTCAAACAGTTAGGAAGTAGTTTGGGCTTTTATAAGTGGGCTTATTTTCAAAATGAAAGGGTATTTTAAAAATGTTTCTTAGATAGCCTATTTGCCAGTACAATGCAGTGTACATCGTATTTCTAGACTCAATAAATATAAAAAATTACATTGATAAAATAGGAAAACCAAGAGCCCTTTGATGACGCCTTTCTTTAAATATTTGAGCAGACTTGAAGACGTTTTTTTCACTTGACGACGGTCGTCCAAAGATAAACAGATCTGGAAATCTGAATACCTTTCGGTGTCTTCGCCAACACCGCCTTTGGCCCATTAATAATTCTGTATTGCATATGTCCTGGTTTTATCATGTTTGATTATGCGTACTGCATGTCTGCAATTTAATGTTAGACAAACAAAACAATATGATGTATTATGATACAAACATATAAATATGATACAGAACATTTAGGATAATGCTAAGTTTAAGTAGCAACATGATAGTGATTACCTGAATATTAGTGACATCGACATGTTAAACTTAATTGATTAGCCATATTCAAAAACATGATATAATCATTGGGCTAACAATCTCCGCCTTTTTAATTATGGCAAATCCTTTAAGTTTAATATATATACAAAAGATGCATGTATCACTAATAAACACATAATACTAGAATATTGTGTGCTGACTTAAACTTATTTCTTCCCCTTTGACATGATCAAAAATAAGCTCCCTCGTAATTAGAGCTAAAATAAACTCAAGCATAAGTAAAGGAGGAAAGCAAAAATAATCATGATCAAGGATTAGGAGAACAGTGTAATAGTTGGTTGAACTTAAAAATATTGAAATCAATCAATACATAGTTTACCAACTACAAATCCAAAAATGACAGTCAAAACATATTTTGTTCATCATATTGTGTTTTGAAATAGACCAAAAAAATATATCAATATAGTAGGAATCAATCATTGGTCATAAATGAATAATATGGAATAGAAATTCGCAGCTCTAGTATATAAAAAAATCAAGAACATAATTTAGACTTTTAACAATGATCACAAAAAAATATGATTCATAATTTGCCCATACAAATTAGTAAATCAATTCCATAAAGAGTATAATCATTGAAAAAGAAACCAAAATAAATATACTAGATTCTATTCAAAATCTATACCAAAGTTCATGCATTTGAATTCAATTACCTTAGCATGAAATATATCCATCAGATAAACATGAAGGTAATGAAGACAAAATACTTGAGAAGAAGAAATTCAGTCGACTTGAATGCTCCCCCGCAAAGTATGATCAGCCTAAATATAGATAATAATGAACTTTGAGATAAAATCTCAATAAGAAATACCAAAAGTAATTTTAAACTCAATCAAATAAGGATAATTAAATATATATTTGGCAAGATAACTTTTAGAAACTTGAATGAGATAATTAAAAATAAATAATAATAATCCTATATTCTCTCATAAACTCAATACAAATTCAAATATCATGACCAACTCAACAAAATATTTAAATAAGAGAATATATGTCCATGATGAACTAGGTATAGCACATATTAAGGGAATAAAATAATTAAAACAATTAATTTGCTCCCCCTTAAAATATGCGTATATAGTTTAAACTAATTTATATGCATAAAATAGATAAAATAAATAATCATAAGATCTAAGGGATAACCAAGATATGGATCTTTCTTTTGATCAAATGCATATAAAATTCCAAACTCAAAATAAATATCATCTTTAGGCAAGAAAAAAAATCCAATAAATAAACGCTTAAAGATGAAAAAAATTATGTCTTCAATAAAAAAAACAACACAAATCATTTCATGTAAGTAAAACATTTTTGAAAGCTGTCTTTAATAATAACATCTGAGTACGAGACAGATTCAATAAATCAAAAAGACTTTTCAAAAATATGGAATTATTAGGAAGAACTGTCTTAAAAAATGTTCGAATGTGTCCATTTAGTCCTCAGACTGAAAGCTGGCAATTCGAATCATAATTTTTTTTTAATAAAAGAATCCATAAATCATAAATAAATTCATTTTGAAAACATAACTAGATAAATGTCCAAAGAAAAGTGTATTCTAGATATATGGCATGTCAAGGGGCTAATTGACTTGAAACAATTAACTGGTCCACCTTTACATGGCTATATCAAAAAATAATAATATTGACAAAATTTTAAAATAAAATTCAGGGACATATTTTCGGAAGTAGGAAAGTAATTCAAAATATTAGGTCTTCTTATAAAAGTTCATTTCTTCCCTTTTAAAGCCTTAGCACGGTGTCCACCTGACAATCGTAAGATTTAAAGAAAAGAAACGCTTTGAGAGAGAGATTCAATATGCATGACTTCTTCCCTACAAGGAGCTACCGTTGTAGACAGTAAGTAACTCAAATAAGAAGATAATAATATAAAGCTCAAAATCATTAATATTACGAATATTACACAAGCTAAAGATGAAATCACAATACCATAATATTCAATGAGTAGTCACGAATACTAAAAACAATCATCTTTAGACAAAAGAAGAAATATCCATTAAATGAACATTTAAAAATAAAACAATCAAAAGATATTTCAAATTAGCATGATGAATAATCGTATAAGTCAAAAGATGACATAAATTGATCTATGCTATAAAATCTCACAATCGACAAGATAGATCAACATATGCTACATGTTGTGAAAATATAACGAGAGAATATTATCCATCAAATCTAAAATTCAAAATCCATCAGATAATAATTGCAACTAGATCTAGTTTATAAAGCGTTGATCAATCTTGGGTTAGCTGTAGGGGTACTGTCCCAGCTAACGGAGGTTCACCGGGGAACACTTAAGTACCGCTTTGCTTCGACCGTAGTCGTGCTGACAGACAGACCCTTTGTAGGCTTGTATCAAAAACAGATCTCTTCTTTAATAACCGAGGATTTAAGAAGAATTAGTACAATATAAAAAAAATATTCTATGAAAAAAATCTTAGAACAATGTAGCATACGGTATAAGATGTATCAATTACATTCATCCATATGTGCTACAAATCATTGGGTAACAAAAAAATATAAAATATTTGTAAATCAAAATGTAAGACCTAGATACGTTGATGTATTCTGGAACCTAGGGGACTGGTTCAGTACCTTGGATCCATAACTCGACGATAGTTGCAAGTACACCTTAATAAATCTTAAGTCTATAAAGTATTGATCACTTCGGGTTAGCTGTATGGGCCGGTTTCTAGCTAGCAGTAGTCCAAAGACTAGTGCACCGTGTCGCTTTAAGCTATTTACACCTGTATGACAGAAGGACCCTTTCGGCTTATTCCCAAAATGAATTCTACTCTTAAGAACTTAGATTCAAAGGAATATATGCAGTATCATCGAACATCGTCGAAATCCAGGATCCCTAAAAGTAAATACCGAAGGAATGGTTTTTCAAGATCAAGACATAAAAAAATTTCAATAAGGGTCATATATCTAAAATGTCAACCGAAAAGCCAAGAAAAACATATATCATTAAAAGAGGCTTTGAGGAAGAAGCTAATAAAGAGAAGTACATGAATTTATTCAAAGTAATCAATAGCTGAAGTATGAGATAAGTACAAGTTTGAAACTACTTTTCAAAATAATATAATATAGAACTTGAACTTAACTCATATATCCCTATAAAGATATTTATACAAAAAATATAAGAAACATATCAACAATATATGAAAGACAATGAATTATTCATGTATCCTTAATAAGCATATAAAAAAAATCACAAGATCAAAAATATGCATAAATAAACTTTATCAGACAAAGATGTAATTGATTCATAAGAAGTTAATCAAAATAAAATATGCGAATCAATAGTGAAGTATATTATGCAAGCACAAGGTTAACATAAAAATATATGTATGTACTTTTCAAGTAAACAGGAGACTTGTGCTAAACATACATACTCACAAAATACTGATCAAAGTAAATACGACATGTTAAAGACAAATCGGTAAGAAGTGGTCATTAAAAAATATTAAAGGCAAAAAGTCAAAAGCATATTAACCAAAAACAAATTAATCTCTTATGGATTATAGTGGTATGCATGCTTCAAGAATAAAGAACTAAAGTAAAGATCATACATAGACAAATGTGTCACACTAATAGAAAATAAACACTATATAGTGTGAACTGATCATTTAAGCTAAACAACTAGTCAAGCTAGGATTATGTCTCACATTGATTAAAAAAGAAGATAATTAAAAGATATCAATGAAAGCTAATAGCAAGACATCAGTAAGAACATGCTAGATAATAAAAACTATTTAGGAAGCATGTTACCGAAGTGGTTCTAGTGACCACACTTCTGTTGGTGCAATTGCATGGAAGATGACCTTTGTAGCTTTGCAATCACTAACATGTTCCATGGTTCTATTTGATATAAAAATATTCACCTGCAATATTAGGTGAAGACTTTGGTATCCAATACTTGGATGCACATTTGTTAGCTTTGGGAACCCATTTGCACAAGTTTATATCAACTAGTTTTCTAATCTGACAACGATTAGAAACGTGTCCATTCAAACCACAATATTGACAGAAAGTATTAATAGTGCTATGTACAGCCGTATAAGAACGTGCAGTGGGATGACATGATGTGCGTGGATACTTGTAATATAAAGCATGGTTGTGTGAAGCTTTAGTTTTGCTTGCTTCCTTTGTAAAAGATCTGACGTGGGTCACTTTTTGATGTGCTACGTGTCTTGTGTTAGAATGAGCATAGGTTGTACTACCTGCTTTCCCAGTCTAATCTCTAACTTTTTAGAGTTAGCACAGATCTCATCATACTTAGCAGAAAGAGCATCAATTCTACATGAAGCAATAGAATACTTCTTCTTTTCTGATTCTAGTTCCTCCTTAAGTTTAGCATTTTCTTGAGTACTTTTCTCAATGCAATCAAGTGCCTCATGCAATCTAAACTTCAGTATGGAAATCTCAATAGAATTATCAGAAGGAGAACTATTTCTGGCATCATTCAACAAGCAAGTAAGCTTTTCATTCTCATGCTTATTGGATAGAATATCCTTTCTAGCTTTCTTATACTTATCTAATACTTTCTTGTGTTCTTCTAACAGATCACTGAAAGCATCAGATAACTCATCATGAGAAAATTCAATCTCTTCAGAAAAAGAATTATTTTTTACCTCGTTAGATAATGCCATTGAACAAAATTTGCAGCTTGATGAGGTCTCTCTTCTTCTTCTTCTTCAGAAATTCTTGCTTCGCTTTCACACCATATGCTCGTGCTAGTGTGCTTGTGAGATGATGATCTTCCTTCATTTGATTATTCATAGTGACTCTCCTTTCTAGTAGTATAATCTTCTTGGATGTGGCTTATCTTCTTGCAATTGTCACATGCAAGCTCTTCTTCGTATAAAGGATTCTGTTGTACCTTAAATCCCAATTTCGTCATATACATATTCGCATCATTATGAAGACTATCATTCTCTCTGGAGTTGCTAGCTTTGCTTTCATACCTGCACTCATATGTAGCTTCAAGAACTTTCCAAATTTTATGAGATGTTGTGCAAGTAGTAATAAGATTAAATACATTTGTGTCTACAGTTCAATAAAAAATATGCATAGCTTTTACATCAAGGCTAGCTAACTTCTTCTCTTCCTCCGTGTAACTATAATAAGGCTTGTTGATTATAGAGGACGTGAGAATAAAAGTGATAGTAGGCTTTTTGTAGCCAGTGACAATAATTGACCATAAGTCAAAATCTAGAGACTTCAGGTGGAAGCTCATTCGTGTCTTCCAATAACTATAGTTTGTTCCATCAAATAGTGGGAGTCTATTTGAGGATTGCTCTTCAGTTGTGAAGTACATACTTACCATATGTGATACTATGATCTATGTAACAGCTGTAATAGTGTTACCTCGCTTTACCTTTATAACCCGCTCTGGTAGTGAGGATCTGCTCCAAGGATGTTAAGACAAATAATAGAGTCCTTGTTCGGATACCAATTGAAGGAGCAATTGGTATGAGCAATAACACCTCTATAAGGAGCACCTGCTCTGATATCTATAGAAGGAGAACCTGCTCTGATACCAATTATAGGAACAATTGGGATCGGAATATATTACCTCTAGTTGCAGCACTGGCTGTGATACCAATTATAGGCACAATTGCTATGAGGAGCAATATCTATATAACTCCCTCTAATATAGGGGGCAAGTCCAGTCTGTATGACACGTCACCGACTCTTCTGCTGATGACGAAAGGTCCGATGACACGCAAACTAAGCTTTCCATCTCCACCAAAGTGAATAGTACCACACTTCGGAGATATCCTCAGAAACAACAAATCTCCAACCTAGCACAAATATGGTCTCAAACTTAATTATAACAATCACATGATCAAACAAAATCACAAAACAAGTAAAATCGTAATCTTAAGCCTAAGCTGTACCTTAAACTGTAAAGGTCTTCGGTGGCTATCGGCCCAATGCCGCTGTCTGTCCTGCGCTATGCGAAGTCGATCTCTGATGAGCTTCACCTTCTCGGCTGCATCCACAACCATATCAGGTCCCAATAAAGCTCGCTCTCCTACGTCATCCCAAGACAACGATGTACGACATCTACGCCCGTACAGTGCCTCGAATGGTGACATCCCAATGCTGGCCTGGAAACTGTTATTGTATGCAAACTCTACTAAGTGCAGGTGATCCTCCCAAGATCCTCCAAAATCAAGAACACAAGTCCGCAGCATGTCCTCGAGTGTCTGAATAGTTTTCTCTGACTGTCTATCTGTCCGAGGGTGGTATACAGTACTGAACTTGAGCTGAGTGCCCAAACTAGTCTGTAGACTCTGCCAAAAATGGCAAGTACAGCGACTATCCCGATCTGAGATAATGCTCACCGGAACTCCATGTATCCTGATAATCTGCCGCATATACATCTCTGCTAGCCTCTCAGTAGACGTACCCACTTGAAATGGAAAAAAATAGGCTGATTTGGTCAACCTGTCTACGATGACCCAAATTGCGTCCTTTCCTTCTGATGTACGCGGCAATCCAGAAATAAATTCCATCGTAATGTGCTCCCACTTCCACTGCGGAATAGGCAATGGTTGTAACAGTCCTCCTGGCCTCTGCCTCTCTGCCTTAACCTACTGACGGACTAAACATTTGGCTACGAAGCATGCTACCTCCCGCTTCATCCCATACTACTATACATGCTCCTTCAGATACCTATACATCTTATTGGCACCTGGATGCATAGAGTACCGAGAACGATGGGCCTCCTGCGTAACCTGCTCCCGAAGCTCTCTGCTAGGTACATACAGTCTGGAACCGTGTCTCAAAGCGCCATCCTTTGAAATGACAAACTCGTCCACAAGTCCTGTTCGAACCTGCTCTCGGATACACCACAGAGCCATATCCTTGAACTGAGTTGACTTGATCCTCTCTATCAAGTCCGACTGAATCTGAAGGCACCACATCTACATCTGAACTCCTGGCACAACCACCTCGATCGCCAAGCTCTCCAAATATACTAACAAGTGATGATCCATCGTCAAACACATAGCTACCGGATATCTACTCAAGTCATCGGCAACCACGTTTGCCTTCCTGGGGTGATATTGTAACAAAATGTCGAAGTCCTTCATCAACTCCAGCCATCTCCTCTGTCTTATATTGAGCTCCTTCTGTGTAAACGCATACTTCAAGCTCTTGTGGTCTGTGAAGATCTCTACATGCTCTCCGTATAAATAGTGTTTCCATAATTTAAGAGCAAAGAAAACTGCTGCCAACTCCAAGTCATGGGTAGGGTAGTTCTTCTCATGCGGACGTAATTGCCTGGAAGCATAGGCAATCACCTTCCTATGCTGCTTCAAGACATAACCCAGACCCTTCTCTGAGGCGTTACTGTAGATAGTGAAGCCGCCTGATCCTGATGGCAATGTCAGAATCGGGGCTGTCTTCAGCCGCTTTTTCAACTCATCAAATGCAACCTAACACTCCTCTGACTAGATAAACTCTGCGTCTTTCCGGGTCAGCCTAGTCAATGGCTCTGTAACCCAAGAGAAATCCTGAATGAACCTCATGTAGTAGCCTGTCAATCCCAGAAAGTTCACGATCTACGCAACTGAACTCGGTGCTGTCCACGCCTCAACTGCTCTGATCTTCTTCGGGTCTACTGAGATCCCATCTCCGGTCACAACATGACCTAGGAAATCAACTTGGTCCAGAAAGAACTCATACTTCGAGAGCTTGCCATAAATATGCTCCTTCTTGAGAGTCTCCAGAACTACTCTCAAGTGCTTCTTGTGCTTTTCTAGGGTCTTCTAATACACTAAGATGTCGTCGATGAACACCACCATAAACTTGTCTAAGTACTAGTAGAACACATTGTTCATCAGGTTCATGAACACCGTCGGGACGTTAGTTAACCCAAACGGCATCACCATGAACTCAAACTGGCCATACCGTGTCCTGAATGCTCTCTTCAGAATGTCCTCCTTCTTCACCTTAACTTGATGGTAACCTGACCTCAGATCAATTTTGGAGAATACTTTCGCTCCGCTCAGCTGATCGAACAGATCATCGATCCTCGGCAGCAGGTACTTGTTCTTGATCATGAGGTTGTTGAGATCCCTGTAGTCGATACATATCTGTACCAACCCATCCTTCTTCGGCAGAAAGAGTACTGGTGCACCCCATGGTGAAGAACTCGATCGGATGAAGCCTTTGTCCTGTAACTCATCTACCTGCTTCTTCAACTCTACTAGCTTGCTGTTGTTCACTTTATAGACGTGCTGACATATCGGCTCTACGTCGGGCACCAAATCTATAAAGAACTCAACATCTCTGTCCGGAGGTAACCCTGGCAACTCCTCCGGGAATACATCTATGAACTCAGCTATCAATGAATGTGGCACGCTCTGCTCCTATACTGAAACTCCGCTGCTCTGCTCTGTCTCTCATCTGGTGAACTCAAACTCTGGCTCTCCTGGCACTCTAAAAAGAACTCTACTACCGTGACAATCTATATTGGCATGGTTTTTGCTCAACCAATCCATACCGAGTATAATGTCGTAATTCGGTAATGGCATTACGAACAGACTCACATCCAGTTCTAGGCCTCCCAAAACTACTCTTCGATCCTTGCAAATATCATGGACGAGGATGATACCACCCCCAGTCGTGATCTTGTAAGTCCTAGGCAACGATTTAGAAGAAAGCTGGTGTCTAACAACAAATGATACGGACACAAAACTATGGAAAACCCCGAATCAAATAAAGCGAATGCAGGAAAGGAGTCGAGAAAAACAGAACCTACTATCAGATCTTCTACTACCTCTGCATCCTCGGCTGACATGGCAAAAGCTTGCCCCTGCTGAGCTCCTGTAGTCTGCTGCTGGTGATGGATAAACTTCTGCTGCTGGGTCTGCAATGGTCCCTTCTGCTGACCTGCCAGAGCCTTGGCTACTGCTCCCTGATCTGAACATCCTGAAGACATGGGATAGTCCCTCAGTTGGTGCTCCACAGAACCACAAAGTAGGCACTTGCCTAGCCTCTTTCTACACTCATTCCACACATGTCCTGGCTTCTTATAGAAAGTACAATGGATGACTTATTGCTGTCTAGGCGCCTGTTGCACCTACTTCTGCTGGAAAGGTACACGACCTTTACTCTGGAACTGTTGTTGGAACGGCTTCTGCTGATGCTGCTGCTAATAATAAAGTCTCTTGGCCAGGCCCGCACTGCCGTCGGCTCCATGTGAATCATGACCTCTCTTTAGCTTCAGTTCAAGGTCGTCCTCCGCTGCTATAGCTCCCGACAGTATCTTCTCAAAAGTAGCATTTTTGTTACTCTTGGTCAAGGACTTGACTTCCTTTACCAAGCCATTCTTGAACCTCCTAGCCTTCGTTGTCTCGCTAAGACCCTCCACAAATCTGCCCAGGCGACAAAATTTTTCGGCGTACTCCTCTACTGTCTGGTTCCCCTGAACTAGATTCTCGAACTGCGTCTCCAAGGCGCCAAGTGCTGTGTGAGGGAAGAACTTCTCCTTTAAGAGCTTCTTGAAAGCCTCCCAAGTCTACCCCTCTGTACCAACCCTGGGGTCAGTCTGGTACCATGTGTGGGCAAGGTCCTGCATCTGGCTGCCCGCTGCTTCTATCTGAAGCCTAGCTGGTATCTCTGCAAGGCGCAAGATCTTCTCTATATGCTCGATCCAGTCGTCGGCATATAGGATACCCTCGGTACCCTTGAAGTCTCGCGACCGCATCTTCTGAAAGTCCTGAATGCCCGGAGTCTTTGGCTGGTACGGCTGTATCTGCCTTCATGTGGTTGGGCAGTCACCTTCTCTACTGCCACCATGGCTAGCTGATGGGCATTGTCAATGTCCTGCCTCATATCCTCTACCTGGCACCGCTGAGTCTCCATCATCTGCTGCATGAAGGCAATGAACTGCGCCATATCAACTGTCCCCTAATACGATGGTGGTGGCTTCCCCTAAACCCCGGGGGTAGTCCTCGAAACTGATGGAGGAGCACTCCTAAAAGCTATAGATGGTCCCACTTGAGCAGGAACAAGAGGTACTGTGGTCCCAGGGTCCTGCTGAGTCGGCGAGAAGTAGGAGATCTCTCAGCGACATCCCTTAGGCCAGAGCGTTGTGATCGTGTTTCCACCATCCTGAAGACAGATCAAACAAAGAATCAATTACTGAGAAGGAAGCGATCTAATCAAAGGAGGACAGTTTATTTCAAAAGAAGGCAATTAGCAGCAAAAATTAGATAAGAGTTTTTCTTAATGTGATTGAGTACCTTAACTTACATACTATATCCTACTGCAGGCTATAGTGATACTCTAGTTCGAGTACCACTACGAAATCGTACTAGTTGCAACTAGACCTGCATGGGCCACCACTAAAAATGTGTCACGACCCACGCCCAGCGTAAGGGCACGAGAAGTGGGTACGTCCAGCCTACGCCGTAGTGTCGGCAGTGGAATGCTGTCTTAGGTCACAACATCTAACCATATAATCATACCTATACAATGATATATGCTCCAAAAGGAGGATAATATAAAGGTACAACTCAATCACAACATCTAAGGTGGAAATAAGGAATAAAGAGATGGATAAGATAAAAGATCAATCTCCAACAAGAGCCACAAATGGGAGTAACATCTGAGTGTACAAACAACACAAATATCCAATAACTGAAAGTACATGAATAAGACAACTAAAAGGGAAACTAGTCTAGAAATATAATCTAGATAATAGGCAAGTCCTCAGCGACTGTTGGATCCTCCTGAGGGTCCAAGTCATCGGTATCATCTAAGCATGTGCCATAATATATAGGGCAGAACTCTTCCACATCACCTGTAATATTTTCAATAGTCCAATCAGGACGGGAACAAGCATAATACATCTCACGCAGTTTATATCTTGACATGAAATATAAAGCATGTGATAGGTTAAGATACATGAAACGTTGTAAGAAATAAGCATGAAAATAAAGAGAGAAACTGATGAACGAAACTATCTACATATGATAATAGAGAACTGTAAGTGATTATGTGATTTAGAGTACGAGATAGACATGTGAACGGCTTAATTTGCACATGATTACACTAAAGAGTTTGTACATGATTACACTACTTTGGAATTATTCATATGACTATTTCTACTCCCCCATACCCCAATCAATACACAAGGATCTAGACAGGTTATGTTATTATACATGATAGTTTATACATGGAGCTCATAAGATCATGAGAGTACATGAGAGCACATGAGTATACATGAATTTTAAGAGTCCACAAAATACATAATGTTCGTGAAAAGCACATGACATGATGTATTCGATGCACCCGAAGGGGATAACATCTCATGTAAAGATCCATATAGTACTAATCCGTGATAATGTCGTGTCAGCATCAAGTAAATTAAACTATGACAAGAATATAATTCCTAATAAGGATAAAAAGGTCAAAGAATGTACTCGCCTGATATCCTGAGTGTCTGATGAATATAGATGTCCAAACAGCGTAGATGAGTCCTATTTAGAGCAACACAGGTCACAACATGTCCAGAAAGGTAATATTGAACATTACAATGTGTTCTACATGATTTCTAGGTCATTCTAGACTAAATTCAACTCTAGTCAACTACACTAGTCAAACTAGGTCAACTAAGCCAAATCCTAGTCCAACAAGTCTCACTAGGCCTAACCAAGCCTATACTAGCACACAAACACAAGTACAATGTCAAACCAAGCAATCACACACATAAGTAGATATATACATATAATGTACATAGGCTCACATAGGCTAAATGCCTATAATACAAAGCACTGTACATATAATATATATACGTGCATATAAAGGATGAGTGATATATATATATATATATATATATATATATATATATATATATATATATATATATATAGTGTAATGTAAACTTGGCAATGGCAGTCATATGTGTCAACATAGCAATGGTTATGAATGTGTGTGTAGTTTCAATAGCATATAGGAATGTCAAAGAGAGGTGTCACACATCATGTCAAGGTGTAGTGGACATAGTGTACATGGCAGGGGGTTTGTGAGACACCCTCAGGACCATCCCAGCCCAATCAGAGGGCCAAGAATGATCCTCTAATTCATCCACCAAACGGTGTTGCCTGTCTCCTTAGAACTCAAGGATACAGTAGTACGAGCCTATAAAATAGGTCATGTTCAAGTAAGGCCTCTATCTTTATAAATGAAATATATATATTGCAACCTCATTCTCAAATATTGAACATAATAACTAATCTTATGCTCAGTTAACATATGAAATGGCCTAAACCCAGAAAGCAACATGTGTCAGGCATTACATTGTATATGTAGGTATCAATTCAGTATAATATGTCAACCTATATACAGAAATGAACTAGTGTATTAAACATTACAATGTACAATACAACCTTAACTCATTTATTAACCAATGCATCAACTTTCTTTCAGAAATGAACAATGTATACAATACTAAACCACAGAAATTAACATAGAAATGTATATGTGGACATCAATCTCAGGAAATAAACAAGATTGAATGAACCTATGTTCAGTTAAAAACCTATGTATCAGCCATTATCAATGTAGAGTATCAATATGTTCGAAAATCCACTTTACAACCCAAACATGCATGTCTATATGAACCCAGCTATGTAACTTATATCTTAAAAATGTATACATGTTAATCATCATAAATTTAACCATGAAATAGCAGTTTAATCCATTTTAAAACTCTAAAAACTTAGTTTCAGTGAGAACAAGAAATGTAAACATTTAACCCGAAATTGATTTCGAAAGCCCAAATAAATCAACTGTTAAACGTGTATAGACAATTAGGCATGTTATATGTGTCATGGGGGTGTGATTCGTGTCCAATAACAGTGGACACGAAGTGTCAAATAACACAGAACACACAGTGAACTCGTGTACAGACAGCCTCGTACGACGGGGACACGGACTCGTGTACATAACTCACGACACATGACACCTCGTGCTCGTGTCTAGGTGTTCGCCATGGGTAGGGCTACGTGTTCGTGTCCCTGCACTGTTTTAAATCCGTGTCATATCGCGTGTGTGGGTGCGTATCAGAGAGATCTCATGCCCGATACGATACGAGATGGTCCCAAACACGAGTGATGGCCTGTCAGTGATGGCCCCCACCTTTGTGCCAAGTGGTACGAGTCCACATGGCGTGTCGTGTCTAGAAACAGGGTAGGGTAGCAGGGCAGTGAACTGTGGCCTCGTGCACGTGTTCGTGTCCAGATTTGGACACGAAAAGGGACACGAAGTGTGCTAAGTCAAATACAAAATCAAAAGCCAGTTATAGGGCTACAAATTCATTCAAATTGGTTTCCAAATTTCGAACAAAAACCCCTTTGAGGTATTTCATCAAACACGTATACAAAAACTCTGATACATATCCGATACAGACACCAAACCAATTCCAATTCCTACCAAACTACACCTACAGTTAGGGGACACCTAGATGGATGCATCTATGGAAAGATTTTATGGATTTGAAGGGATTTGAAGAGATTTACCTATTGAGGGTGAATCCTAGTAAAAGCTCCAAAATAAAGATCCTTCTTGTAACTCCAAAACTCCAATGCTCTCCTTAACTGAGATTGCTCACCACCAACAGTCCATAAATATGAATTAGAACTCAATGCAAAAGACTAGATTAAAAAGGAGAAGGAAAGAAGAAAATAAGAAAGAACACATACCTAGGTTTTTGCCAGAATGAGAAGGAATGAAAAAAGAGGCAAGTCTCATTAAGAGAAATTAAATAGGGGGTATGAGACTCTACTATAGCCGGCCACATCAAGGGTGGACTAGGGTTTCATAATCAATGGGCGTGGGCTTCTTTCTACAAGTTAAAAATGAATTCTTAAAATCTATAGGTCAACTAGCCTTTAACTAAAGATTTCTAATTAGCTTCTAACTTGAAACTAACTAGAATGGAAATGCTAAAACCTAACTAACGATGCCAACCAAGTCACTAAGTCATAGTGAGACACTAGGCTAAGTTGCACCAAGGCTCAACTATCAAAAGGCCAAAAATGACAATACCAATAATACAATATATTAAAAAAATCAAAAAATTTACAATCACCAAAATACCCTCAAACTGAAAAAATGGATGTGACACTGCTGTATATAGCATTAATAATACTTTCTGTCATTATTGTAGTTTGAATGGACACGTTTCTAATCGTTGTCATATTAGAAAACTAGTTGATATAAACTTGTGCAAATGGGTTCCCAAAGCTAACAAATGTGGATCCAAGTATTGGATACCAAAGTCTTCACCTAATATTGTAGGTCAAGCTTCTCATATAAAATAGAACCATGGAACGTGTTGGTGATTGCAAAGCTACTAAGACCATCTTCCAAGCAATTGCACCAACATAAGTGTGGTCACTAGAACCACTTCGGTAACATGCTTCCTAAATAGTTTTTAATATCTAGCATGTCCTTATTGACTTCTTGCTATTAGCTCTCATTGATATCTTCTAATTGTTTGTTGTTTAAATTAATGTGAGATATAATCCTAGCATGACCAGCTATTTAGTTTTAATGATTAGTTCACACTATATAATATTTTATTTTCTATTAGTGTGACACATTTTCTATGTATGCTTTTTACTCTTAATATTTATTCTTGAAGCATCATACCACTACAGTCCATAGGAGCTTAATTTTTTAATTTAAATATGTTTTTGACTCTTTGTCTTTAATATTTTTTAATTGTCACTTCTTCCTGGCACCTATATATGCAGAGATTTCTCCTCATCTACTGACATTCACTAATACTACCATACTAGGGAAGTTAAATTGAATTTGAACAAAGGGGTGGCTGAAATATATATATTTCAAAATAGATACAAACACATATATAAGTAAAGACTGACCATAAAAAGGGACAGATAACCTATAGGACAGAGCAAATATTCAGAGGATGCTAATGGCTACCAATACATGTGAACTTAACATTGATACTAATGAGGCTAAACAAATTATAATAGGACTGAACCTTATCTAGAGGACTACACTATCAAGTGCAATGCAGGACAGAGGTTACATACTTGATATCCAACTGATACAATCCTCTTCTTGTCAACACCAATGTGACCCTCCTATCCGATAGAAAGGTTCACATATAAAACCCATTCCTACTCACTACTTCTGCCATATGGCCGAACCCATCACTCTCACACAGTCATCTACTAACCCCAATATATATACATATATATAACTATATACATACACCAATGATAGGCACAACAAGGTAGGGTGTGTATGCTGTGTGTGCACAGGGGTGTCTACTAGGTGTCCAACATGGTGTCCAAGTGTCCCAAACTGTGTCAACATCTAACATGTATGTGTCATGAGCAGGTAAATGAGTGTGCGACGTGTGTGTATGGCATTATAGGTCACCAAATGTGTCAATCGAGTGTCTAAGGTGTCTACGGTTATGTCATCATGTTTAAGGTGTCAAGAGAGTGTGTGTATCGAGTGATGTGTCCACAAAGTGTACAAAATGTATCGAACAAGGTGTTCATACAGTATCAGGAAAACGTTGCAGTGTACTGCGTCGTGCACGCGTATCGAGCCTCTCTAGGAAATAAAGTGTCCAATAAAACACCTCATGCTCGTGTCAATAGGAAGGTAGGTCCTAGGGCTTCATGCCAGACACCCTAAAATGTGTCCAATCCGTGCTGATACGAAGCCTGTATCAGTAGGCACGTGTTCGTGCGTGTGTGTGTGTGTAAATTCGATGCAGATACGAGAATCCCTCGATACTGCACCAAACCCTACGAAACTTTGGAAGCATGTTGTCAAACATTGCCCCACCTTCGTGTCAAATTATACATGTCCAGGTGGCGTGTCCAGAGAGAAATCGTGTTCGGGTAGCAAGACAGTACGCTAGGTCTCGTGCACGTGTCCCCGTATCCTAAAACAGTGTCCAAACATTCCTAAAATCGACTCAGTCGATTTGATATATGTTTTACACCTAATTAGCTATAAATATATGTAATTAGTTTTTTAAAACCTTAACATTTTAATTTAATGTGGCATTTCACCAAACACTTTAAATAGCACTCTGATACTCCTCCGATACGCATACCAAATAGACACGAATCGAACCCAAACTCAGCCTAGGGCTAGGAGGACCCTAAATGAATGCATCTATGGAAAGAAATTAGAAATTAAAAGGGTTTAGATAGAAACCTATTAAGAGTTGGAATCTCAATGTAAATGTACTTGATAACCAAATCCCTCCACTTCCAATGGTGAACTTGCTTCCAGTCCTTGATAGCTATCCACTAATGACCTCTTCTACAGTAGAGTGTGTTATAATTGATTGGGCTCAATTTGGAGTTGATTTGGAGAAAGGGGTAATTTTAGGAAAGAACACAAATTAGGGTTTGTAGGTGTAATAAAACGAGGCAAGGGAGCCTAAAGAGATGTTATATAGGGAAAGGGGTTGTCTCTTGGCTACCATGGGTTTCTCTAGGGTTAGAGTTTAGTTCCATGTAGGTTTAAGGCCTTCTACAAGTGTAATTCTAGCCTTTCTAGCAAAGGCCCAAAGCAAATTAGGGTTTCTAGCTAAAATATCTAACTTAGACTAATATCTAGATATTACTAACCTTGTCATCTAGTTAGAAACCTCTAATAAAATATCTAGGCTAATGACTAACATTTAGATTATTACAATTGTAGGTTAAGGCCTAATATCTCAATTAGCACGTTACTAATTAATCAAAATTCAAATTAATACAGAAGTCACAAAATAACCAAAATACCCTTAGCCTAAAAAGTGGTAATTAGCCAATTAATCACATGATTAGGTCCCCATGGTCATGGTTAGTCTCTAGGCTAAGTAGTTCTAGGATTATACTAGCAAAACACTAAAATCATAATTTAATAATTTAATAAAATAATTAAAATTCACCAAAAATTATTAACATGAGTTAAATCCTATTATTTAATAATCAATTTTACAAAAGTTCAAAATTATCCTCATATTAGGAAAGTGGTAGTTACAGATGGGGATGACGCCGTCTTAAGTCCCGCCTATCGGGAATCTTTCGAACTGTATCGTGACCATGTTGGCCGTCACAGTCTTTTCCTCGTAATCGAGGGAGATGACTTTGGCATCGATAAGACGTTGAATCTATCTTTTCAATACGTAGCAGTCACATGTTGAGTGGTGGATGTACTGGTGGTAATGGCAGTACTTCGGATTATCCACCTTTCCTATTTCGTCAGGACGCTTGGGAGGTGGAAGCTGCAGCATGCCGTCCTTGGTCAGCATCTCTAATAACTCGAGAGTGTCTTCGTCATTGAAGGAGCAGGTTTCCTTTAGCTTCTGCGCTTCGGCTGGCTTCGAGCTCATGAGCGCTGGACCATTTGTAATAATGACGGCCATAGCTTGCTTACCTTTACCGCCTCTTACTCGGTTCCTTTTATCTTCAATAAAGGGAAAGTTCAGACCCAGGACTTGTACGTCATGTACCTTCTTCTGAGCTACGTCTGCTTCAGTAATGAAGGGCGTCCACTCGGTGCAGGGAGCACTGTGCCACAGTTTGATGGCAGGAAGCATATTCTTGTGGCACGAATCCATGAGCATGGGCTCCGGCATGCCTGGAGGTAGCTGTCATGCCCCGATCCGGGAAATCGCTCGTCCTCGCTAGATTTTACCCGAATCATCGTCCTCGCTGGGGCGTGATACCGCACGAGCCTAGAGTTGTGCTCGTGCAAGGCAAGATAACGATTCACATAGTGATTATCTCAAATTCGTAACATAAGCAGCGGAAGGAAACAAAGTATAACACAAGAGTCTCTTTTATTCATAATGAATTGAAGATTACAAAGGCTCTGAATAGCCCCAACATATATGCCAATTGGCTACAACGCTCATGATCTCTCTAGCTCACAAAAGATTACATTGTTCCATATATTATGCCTCTTTATAGCCACAAAGTAGTCTTCGGCCGAACATCTCCATGTCGCAAGTCCGAACGCATATGCGGAAGCTCCTCTTGAACGCCAAGGACTCCATGTCTCAGCACGTCCAAGCCAAGCTCCGCCCCATGCCGATCATAACCTGAGCCTGCACATAAACTAGTAGGGGATTAGTGCTTTCGTCCTCGCTTCGCACTAATCAAGACCCGTTCGTACCCTAACCAAACACTTAATCCATTTAGTGAAACATGCATCTTAATTTATGATCTTCTTATTTAGCCTTAGGATCAGTTTCGTTGCAATACTTAAACATAGCATGTTATCATAAATGTGTCCCATGCCGTGTTCCTGCAGCAGATACAGTTAGCCATAATATGAACGTAAACATAGTGTTCGTGCTCATCCCGTCCCATTTTCCTTAGCCTGCAGTGGTTAGAACTTAACATAAGCAAACATACGATTCGTACAATCGACCAATCATAACCATAAACATATGCATAATGGGTGGTAGGCCTTGCACCTACACCCAGCTCTCATCTCAGCCCACCGGCCCTAACTACATGAAGGTCACGGTGTTTCGCACCGTAATGGACTTGGCATCTCATATGTGTAAGCCTACGATCACTTGGATACGGGTTGCTAGCCCAATATTCGAAGGATCCCAAACTTACGGATATCATAGCTTATCACAGCACTAGACGGTCGTAATTCGTCCGAATGTTGTGCACCATAAATACAACACATAATTCCCTCCTAGGCCGAACGGTCCCGGCGCCCCGACGTAACCGTTCGAGGGAAGCCGTACCCGTGCACGGGCAATCCGAGTCCATTGACCATGCAATACGTACCATAGCATACAATCCATAGAATACCAACCGATCTCGTATTCCATAAACATAATCTCGCCTCATAAACATAGTCGCATCTCGTAAACATAATCCACCATCCATATGGGGAGCTCCGTCGGCATTATGCCCCAACACATCCATATTGATGTACTACGCCAAACGGCTTAGTCATCTCGTACTCATATTCACGCGTCCCGTTCATAATGTTATTTGCATAGTCTACCTTCGTATTTACTTAGTCATTTCGTAGCTTAAGTGCACAAAGGCACGCTCAGCACCATAATCAATGTTCTACGCCTAGAGTTTAATGTTCTCGGAGCCGTGCACATGATGTACATCTTGATGTTGTCTTTCAATGTTCTACTATCATGCCCTATCGCGACTCGTGCACTTGATGCACGTCGCTTCAATTGTTCGATTGTTCAATGTTCTATCTTAGTGTTAAACACATATTTTAGACACTTACTCGTCGAGCCACGCTCGCTAACTTAATACCATCTTACGCATACCATAATATATTTTATTAAACGTGAAGGAATAGGAAGAGAGAGTCAAGAACCCGCCCACCTTAAGCCGATACGCCTTGCCGTCTCGCCGAGTTGAAGCGTCTCGCTTCTATGACTCGATCGCATAGCTAACTCTCGGACTTAGCCATTCCTTTGCTCTATTCGGTTGATTTAGCCTATCATGTCCATGCCACAATCTTTTGCAAGGCCATGATTTGGTTGTGCGGGCACTTCATTGCATAAGGCAAAATGTCGACCTCTTATCGTCCAGCGTAAAAGCATAGCCTGCACACTAGATCAACTAAAATCAACACTTGCTCAAATGGGACTTATCTTTTGCATCGATTCGATTCATAGACTCCAACCGACTCAAAGTTTACCTTTGGCCAACGTAACTCTTACATCGATTCGCATCGATACTTCATCGGGTCAACGCAACTCTTCGAGTCAACGACTCATCGTAATGCACCGTTGCAGAGTGGGGCATTACATAATATACTACTCAAAATCAGGTTCGTCCTCGAACCGAAACCAACACTTAATCCATGTGCCTTGCATAGATCGCTTCACGATCTCGTGCTACTAGCGTTGAATCATACAACTTAGTTTGGATCATACACATATTTTAGGCATCCCACCAATATATGCATTTCAGCCAAGCTCAGTTGTAGGATATTGGGACAAACTAACATGCTCAACTTAAATCCTCAAGCACCCATCGTTCCTTCTTGACTTAGTCATATCTTAGCGCCTATTCTTAAAATACTTCTCGTATGCATCATCCCATAACATGCGATCCTCTTCCAAACATCTTTGCACATAACTTGATTCAAACTCGTAACTTCGATCTCATAAGTTTTTTGACGACCATCTAACGCATGCATTACAGCAAGCCGTTGCACATCCGATCGCAATAATCTCCCGCAACGCCTACTCGCCCAACCATTTCCTATCTCTCGCATAACTCAAGTCTTTCATCCAATCATTCATAACGCTTGGCCTTAATGACATGGACTAAGTCCACATGTCTCTATTTTCTTTGCCTACCATCCGTACTAAGTCTCGTACATAACTATCCATACGTGATTCACATTCTCTCGCTCTATCCATATATTGCGTTTGAGGCTACCCCCGCTAGGTAACTGATCCAGACATCGTGCTCGCACTCTCCCGATACAGAGGTCAACTTGAGTCTACGATGCTCAAAGGCAACAATCTTTCCAACCCAAGGTCTCTTACGATACGCCTATCTCCGATACTCGACCGAGTACAAATCCTTTACTTAGTCCCCAATTCAATCTAGACTAGCACGTTTCGTAATGTCGATGGTCCGCTCAACACACATAACCGAACCGTTACTCAAACCGATCTACGACACAACTCTTAGGGTCGTTCTACTATCCGTTGTTCTCGCGCATTACAGAATTCTGCAATCGCCTTACCGTGTCACTACGCTAAGCACGTTCCTCAACATGCACTACCTCATTCCTTATCCTTCTTACGCGACTTCTTTAGGGTCATCCTATGGGACTTCAACATTCACTTGATTTGGCGGTCAAGTCTTCTAGGGTCATCTGCCCCGAAACTACGCTCGATAATTGAAGATCATCAACGAGGGACAGTTACAACGAACCATGCTATATCCTATCGTGGAGCTAAATCAATTCTCGATATTTCCTATGCGACTTCGTCCAATCCGACATATCAATCCATAATTTATCAATCCCCGAGCAACTGATATGCCGTTACTACTCGAATCACTTATACATTACCGTCGACTATCTTGCTAATCGTACGACATCTACTCGCCTCAGGTTCGAGTTTACGTATCCGTAATCACAGTCCGACACATTCCATACTCCTCGAAACCATCCTCGAACAACTTTCGCATCACCACAAGTCCATATCAAATTTGCCACGCCTTGCAAGTTCGATCATCCCCGGTGGATGAATCACCATACCAACGCTCACGCAGAATGATCGCCCTAATTTGGTGTGACGCATGTGCGATGCTGGAGTTGCACTCACATAAGACAAGAATGTCAACATAGTGGTTATCCACGAACCAATCCAGACACTTTCGATTTCATCCGAGTAACATCCGTCCACTCTTAAATTTTCCGAAGCATTCCTACCGTTATCATCCAAACTTGCCATAGCTTAACTTGCATCCTATTCATCCATCAACAATGTTCAACACAATTTACGTTCATTCGATCAGAGTATCCCCGAGTTATTGCATATCGTCTTTGATACGCCTCAATACCATCGTTTATATGCATAACTTGAACATCTTCCTTTCTCATAAGCTCAAACCCGTTGCAATCATTGTCATTATCCGAACTCGAATACGAATCAAGTCTCGCACTTATCAAGATTCATTCCGTTATAACTCACTACCAAAATCACAACATAATTTCCAACTCACATATCCATTCTTATATCCCTAACTCGTACTTCCAATCGTGCTACCGACTCATCACGCTAACCCAAGTTCATTCGTACGATTTCTTCGCACCTACTCAACTCGTTCCGAAGGAGTCTTCATACTAACTCAACGTAAGTTCGACCGAGTCGACCATTTCCTCAACGTAGCATTCCTTCGCTATGCTTAGCCTATCATTCGACTTACACTTAACGAATCCTCGTCCGACGTATCATCCATAAGTACGACTTCACACATAATCGTTCGACTCAATTCGTCGTAGCATACTTGTATCGACTTCTCTCAAGTCAGTCCCACTCGAGTCTCGGCACTACTTTATCCGTTGCGGACAAACCTATCATAACAACATAATCGCCTCGACAACTCTATCTCAAGTCACCAAACGGCTTAACATAGCTATCGCCAAGTGGTATTCCATATACCACTCAGGATCGGGCCTATCTTATCGATACAATACTTCGCTACACTTGCTCGCATAATTGGTATTGCATATACCACTCGAAATCGAGTCATTACTCGACTTTTACACTCCACATAGGTCCGACATATATTCTCCAGTGAACTATCCCGTATGGCGATCCTTTCGATCCCAGCTCTAGCGTTAGCTCAAGTTTGGCACACATTCCATCTAACCGTACCATGGCGATCATATCGATCACACCCGCAACATTCGCTTATTCAAAGCTCAACGCGACATACGGCCAACATAAACGTTCGCCTACTCAACTCAACTTAGCGACCAACTCGACTCATACTATCGCATCCGCGATCTTCCAATCTCACTTGTTGCAACTCGTGCAACATATCGCTATCCACCCGCATAACTATACAATACGCATCTTACCATATCGACTCGTTGTACCGATGCAACGAACGATCCACGACTTGCTGCACTTCGTGCAACCGATAACACATAATCACTCGCATAGCCACATAATAGGTATTACCTCATATCTCGATTCGTTGCACTTCGTACAACCAACAATACGTATCTCTTCGTACTTCGTGCGACAACAACACATAACTCCTCGTACTGTGTGCGACCAACAATACATATATCATTGAACTTTGTGCAACTAACATCACCATATTCGTTGCACTTCGTACGACCAACATTCCATAACTCGTTCCACTTCGTGCAACCAATATCCCATAACTCGTTGCACTTCGTGCAACCAACATTCTCCGATGGCACCCGGAGATAGCGTGATAGTCACGATATACTTGTGGCAGACGTACTCACTTAATATAGACTTATTATATGGAACATCTAATATAGCGTCGAGCAGATCCAGGAGCCATGCGGTTGCGAAAACAACTTAGAGTCAACTGAATTCGATAGTGAAGCAACTGAGGGTCAAAGAGATTCATGCATGGTCCAAAGGATGGAACCTGGCTCTGATACCAACTTGTCACGCCCCGATCCGGGAAATCGCTCATCCTCGCTAGATTTTACCCGAATCATCGTCCTCGCTGGGGCGTGATGCCGCACGAGCCTGGAGTTGCGCTCGTGCAAGGCAAGATAACGATTCACATAGTGATTATCTCTAATTCGTAACATAAGCAGCGGAAGGAAACAAAGTATAACACAAGAATCTCTTTTATTCATAATGAATTGAAGATTACAAAGGCTCTGAATAGCCCCAACATATATGCCAATTGGCTACAACGCTCATGATCTCTCTAGCTCACAAAAGATTACATTGTTCCATACATTATGCCTCTTTATCGCCACCAAGTAGTCTTCGGCCGAACATCTCCATGTCGTAAGTCCGAACGCATATGCAGAATCTCCTCTTGAACGCCAAGGACTCCATGCCTTAGCACGTCCAAGCCAAGCTCCGCCCCACGCCGATCATAACCTGAACCTGCACATAAACTAGTAGGGGATTAGTGCTTTCGTCCTCGCTTTGCACTGATCAAGACCCGCTCGCACCCAAACCAAATACTTAATCCATTTAGTGAAACATGCATCTTAATTTGTGATCTTCCTATTTAGCCTTAGGATCAGTTTCATAGCAATACTTAAACATAGCATATTATCATAAATGTATCCCATGCCGTGTTCCTGCAGCAGATACAGTTAGCCATAGTATGAACGTAAACATAGTGTTCGTGCTCATCATATTCCATTTTCCTTAGCCTGCAGTGGTTAGAACTTAACATAAGCAAACATACGATTCGTACAATCGACCAATCATAAACATAAACATATGCATAATGGGTGACAGGCCCTGCGCCTGCACCCAGCTCTCATCTCAGCCCACCGGCCCTAACTACATGAAGGTCACGGTGTTTTGCACCGTAATGGACTTGGCATCTCATATGTGTAAGCCTACGATCACTTCGATACGGATTGCTAGCCCAATATCCGAAGGATCCCAAACTTACGGATATTATAGCTCATCACAGCACTGGACGGTCGCAATCCGTCCGAATATTGTGCACCACAAATACCACACATAATTCCCTCAGGGCCGAACGGTCCCGGCGCCCCGGCGTAACCGTTCGAGGGAAGCCGCACCCGTGCACGGGCAATCCGAGTCCATTGACCATGCAATACGTACCATAGCATACAATCCATAGCATACCAACCGATCTCATATTCCATAAACATAGTCCCGCCTCATAAACATAGTCGCATCTCGTAAACATAATTCACCATCCATATGGGGAGCCCCGTCGACGTTATGCCCCAACACATCCATATTGATGCACGACGCCAAACGGCTTAGTCATCTTGTACTCATATTCATGCATCCCGTTCATAATGTTATTCGCATAGCCTACCTTCGTATTTACTTAGTCATTTCGTAGCTTAAGTGCACAAAGGCACGCTCAGCACCATAATCAATGTTCTACGCCTAGAGTTCAATGTTCTCGGAGTCGTGCACATGATGCACATCTCGATGTTGTTTTTTAATGTTCTACCATCATGCCCTATCGCGACTCGTGCACTTGATGCACGTCGCTTCAATTGTTCGATTGTTCAATGTTCTATCTTAGTGTTCAACACATATTTTAGACACTTACTCGCCGAGCCACGCTCGCTAACTCGATACCATCTTACGCATACCATAACATATTTTATTAGACATGAAGGAATAGGGAGAGAGAGTCAAGAACCCGCCCACCTTAAGCCGATACGCCTTGCCGTCTCGCCGAGTTGAAGCGTCTCGCTTCCATAACTCGATGGCATAGCTTACTCCCGGACTTAGCCATTCCTTTGCTCTACTCGGTTGATTTGGCCTATCGTGCCTATGCCACAATCCATTGCAAGTCCACGATTTGGTTTTGCGGACACTTCATTGCATAAGGTAAAATGCCGACCTCTTATCGTCCAGCATAAAAGCATAGCCTGTACACCAGATGAACTAAAATTAGCACTTGCTCAAACGGGACTTATCCTTTGTATCGATTCGATTCATAGATTCCAACCGACTCAAAGTTTACCTTTGGCCAACGTAACTCTTGCATCGATTCGCATCGATACTTCATCGGGTCAACGCAACTCTTCGAGTCAACGACTCATCGTAATGTACCGTTGTGGAGCGGGGCATTACAGTAGCCTTAGGGCGGCCTGGCGAAAGCGTTCAATATACGCTCATACGGGCTTTTTTTCTTTCTAAACGATGTCCGGGAGAGTAGACATCGTCATATCCAGCCCTCCTTCGTAGAACCATTCCGGAATATGTTCTTCAGGTCTTCAAAGGATTTATTGCAGTTGTCGAGCAAACTGCAGAACCATTCATAGGCCACCCCTTGTAGAACTCCAACGAAGATACTGGTGAGAAGGGCGTCGTCCTTTGGTAGGTATCATGTTACTGAGGCAAAGTACCTCAAGTATCGTCTGGACGACTCTTTAGTATCATAAGGGGTGATAGTCTATGGTTAATAGTTGGGAGGATAAACCACATTATCCCACTCAGCAGGATAAGGCTGTCCGATGCCGATCTTTCGGAGTATGGCTCACTTTTCTTTGGCATCGTGGCGAGCGTATAACTCCTCGAGTCCTTAATATATTTCATTGGATACTGCTGGATTGATAGTCGACGGAGTGGCCGACGACTGCGTGACTTGGTTTATAACGGGCAGGGTAGTAGACTCATCACGAACCGTCAGAGTCGCAGGTGTTGAGGCAGTGGGAACCAATCTGTCATTGATCTCCAGAACGATGGAGGCTAAGTTCGCATGGATATGTTCAACACGTTAAGACTTCTTTCGAGAGCCTCAATGCGTTTTATTGATCAGCACTTTCGCTTGATTCTTCGTTGTCATCACCGCCATATGCACATATGCTATGTGCGTATAAGTAGATGGGGTGGTATATCATTTGCTTTCTGGTTTGGAGTGCTGGTGCTCATCATCTTGTGGGAAGAATGGCAAGTTACGATCTTCCTCCGACTCGACATTGTTCCTACCCCCGATCTTCTGACTTCTTACACCCGCAGAAGTATCGGTGTCATATGTCTCTTTGTCATGCTAAAATAAAGGGTTGTTATACACCGTAGTAGGCTGGATACCCCAGCAGGTGCAGCGGTCGATGAACCGTCTTCTTGTGGCGATGATCCGTCCTTGAAGTGCGTGCGTTGGAACACGCCTTCCTTGGACACAGGCTTCTTGTTATTCCCAGGCCGATATTTGGACTTGCCAACCGAGGAAAGGGGTTTCTTGGATAGGTTCTTCTGGCACGGAGAGTCCCGAGCAACATTGCATGAAGCAACGCGGAGCTCTTCTTCTTCTTCACAAGTTCTCGGTCGCAGCCTTTGGAAGACGAACCTCCTCTTTGGCGGTGATGGATCTACTTGACAACAGCAGCAGTTGATGGTAATCTAACTATAGTTGGGTTTTGATTTAGACACCAACTGCATCTCAGATTCTTCTCTCGTCCTATGCTTGCAGGGAGCCGATGAAGTTTTCATGCCTCTACATTCTTCATGTATACAGGAGTGCTGTGCGCAGCCAAAGAGATATAGAGAAGGCATTCTTCCTTCGAATTCATGTAGGTGAGGTCAGAGTATGCCTCAATCAGACAGTCGCTGATGACGTACCCCCGGCTTTTAGTAGTGTGAGTGGGTGCTCAAGGGATGAAGGGGTTCCACCGGACAATGCTTCGGAGACTCTAGGATGGTCTTGTATAGCTTTTCATCATTTGTGCGCGTTACTGTCAACGTAGGCCTCCGGTCCTCCATAGTCATAACACTTTGATCGCATGGGGCGAGTGCTGCCTTGGATCTCCTTCTACTACGATTAGATGATGCGTAGTATTCGGATTCCAACATGACCATTCATGATGGACTAGTTATTCTTTCGAAGATAGAAGTTCTTACTGGTACAGCATCCTCGACGAGCGGGCGAGCCGTCATCGACTCCTTTCGGCGTTGCGTCTTTGTCACATTTGCCATAGGATAGCCGTGATCTTCTCTGCATTTTCGGAGCATGGGATGAGGGAGAGATGGCCTGGCATCAACGGTCGAAGGGATGTTCGGGGCTTCATCGACGAGGGGGTCTGAGGCGCAATCCCCTCCGTTGTGCTGCTCATCGCAGCTGCCTTAGGCACCCAGGTCCGTCGAGCCTTCTTCGGTTTTATGAACCGCTTCGAAGGGCTCGATTTCTCTTCAGAAATGAGATCTTCAAAAGCTTGATGGTCGAAGCATACGATCAACATCTTTTGAGAGGATCCCAGCAAGTCATCATCGGATTGCGTCACCACTTTCTCGTTGGAGGAGAAGGTACTCCACATTAAAGTCACCATCTTGTTCGACATGACAAAAGGTTGAACAAACTTTTTGTATTATGAACGTAAAAAAGATTACAGTCAATTCTTATGCAAAAAAATCTAAGTGTAAAAGTTTTTAGAAAAGTGTGACGGTGGAGATCTGTAACGCTCCAGTCCCAAAATACATAGGACCGAGTACTAGAACTTGCCAGCTGCACAAATACGAAAAATACTCCAATATATGGAATCCTCGTATACGTACATAAGCTATACAATAAATCATCACATGCCAGAATAATATAATCTAATCTCATCACGCTCAACACAGAAGATAATAAACTCCAGATAATAAATGAGTGTATTAAAAGATAGCCGGGTGAACATACTCACTCCAAATAGCTATAAAATAGTCTCATAAGATCGGAGTCCAACCTCCGAAAAATATAAAGAAAAGAGATGTAGAAATATCCACTAATGTCTCAAATAAGGAATAGACTAGAAATCTGTAGGAACTGCCTCGTCATCAATGTATGAAGGATCCAAAGATTCCCTGTACTCCTGTGAGAAGTCGTCTAATCCTGGAGAGATAACCAGGACCTCAGCGGGCCGTAACAAGATACAAGAAAACACCATGCCATTTAAACTATGATATATAATATAAAAGAAAAGATGATGCATGCAATAGGGTTCCTGACCAGTCTACTGTGAATATGCAGTTTGAGAAACAATCTTTCGACGCATGAGCCCGGGCTGTAGATGGGATCGACATAGTCCCCGTATAGGCCCCAGGGGCCTATGTCCATAGCGTCCGAATATCGTCAAAGGGCACCATGTGCAAGGGGTACGTCCATAACGTTCTGGGAAACATCAGAGGGCACCTGGGGCCTCCGTCTCGGAAGAAGCGCACAGGTAATCAGGGAAGTACAAAAAAGCCCATATGTCAGGTATTGTTCTTCCTACCCCATGTCTAGTATCGTCATCTCCATGACTGACATGAACCACTAGTAACTGCCAAGTCTTCTTGCATGCAATTCTATTGGCAGTTACTCCTATCTGTCGTACGCTCCATACATATCGGTGGCTAGCCGACTACGCGGGTACGTGTCCTACATGTTACTCACAACACATGGTAAAGCAAGTGTAGAGGCCGTATGAGATATACCAATACCTCATCAACAATGGGTGGTCACTAGACTAAATCAATACAAGAGAATATAAATAAAAGCAAAAAAATGACCGATAGAGTCGCTTGCACCCAAGTGTGACTTGGATGCACAGTTTTATAATATCAACAAATAAGAAATGCTGAAAGTAACTGTAGGTCCTAAAAATCAAGTTGTGCCATATTTTTACTACTCAGCAATCAAGTTGTATCCCAGAAATCAAGTTGCGCTACTGTTTTAAAGCCCAAAAATCAAACTGTGCCATTGATTATGTTGCGCATGACATCAGACTGCGCCCAATCTATATTGCGCCCAAGCCTATGTGGCGTCTGATATTTAATTGCCATCATTGCCTGACAGTACTGACTGCTAACAATACAGTAAACGAAGAAAATCTCTTCGAATACCTCAAAACGTATTGCTCGAGGAGATTTAATTGACAGCTGTCCTACACATCTAGTGAGTTGCACCTAGGCGCAATCTAAATAAATTCCTTAGTTGTGCCTAGGCGCAATCTGGATAAATTATTTTTATATATTCAAAAGCTGCCATGTGTCTAGGCGTAGCCCAATCAGGCACAGTTTGACTTATTGACTGAAGCTCGCGCAACCTGATGAAGTTGAGACAACTTACATTCTAAAGTAGGATGACGTGGCCACATGCCACTAATCTCTCAAAACATGTCTACTACTCTGTACACGACCATGCACATCTCAATCACATGATGCCACATGTCTAAATACAGTTAGTACACGATTGTGTAGCTGAATGGAAGTTGGCACAACATAAGGTTGGCGCAACCCAAAGTGGCACAGTTCAGCCTCGTGCACATTAGAATAACTGCTAAAACAGTTATTTCTAGAACTCTATAAATAGAGTTTCTAATCATTTTCAAAGCATCACAGAGATCAAATACTCTGGCAAAATTGCTGCTGCATTCTTCAGAGGCTCTAGTCTTCAAGTTCACATAATCCAAGGGATAAAGTGATCGTCTTCTGATCAGATTCCTACAATTGTACTTTCCCAGAATTCAATTGTACTTTTGTACTCTTTTCAAAGTTTGTAATAAAACTTTTTTTTTTGCAAACAAAATAACGACTCTGCTGGGGAAGACTTTCTCCTCCGAAGAGAAGGTGACAACTCAATATGATGCTGCATCGATCAGCAAGATGCAGAAGACTCTAGTTGTTCAAGTCAACCAGACAACCTATGAAGATATGATCAACAAGAAGAGCAACAAGTGCACTATGGCTATCACCAAGAAAAAATTGTGTGGACTTCTAAGTCTTCTACAGTTGCTATTTTCTGGCACAACCTGCTTCTATTGCCAAGGCGCAATCTGCCTCTATGGCTCAGGCGCAGTCTGCTTCAACTGCCTGCATGCAGCCCACTTTTCATGTTCTTATTGCTCGCACGCAACTTACTCTCACTGTTGCCCGTGTGCAGTCCACTCTTCCTACTGCCAAGGTACAGTCCACTACTCCCTTTGCTGCCAAGGCGTAGTCTGTTCATGCTGTGGCTAAGACGCAGCCTACTCATGTTGCTGCCAAGACGCAACCAGTAGCCTATATTGCTAGAGTGCAACCAGTAGCCCCTATTTCTGTGGCACAACCCAAACAATCAGTTGTTTATGCGCAGTCTACTGCTCTGGCGTAACCCAAGGGATCTAGTCTTTTGGCTATTCCTTCCTCTAATTCTCCAGTTCTGAACTTGGAGAAACAATGTTATAGTGTCAAAACTAGACAGAACAAAGGGAAAGGTCCTGTTACACTTCCTCAACTGGTGCAACCTGTGCCTAAGATGGTCCCACAACAAAACAGGGGGAAACGCTTCTTAGCTAACCCTCTACAAGATAAAGGAAAGCACCCTTTGGTCTTTTCTCAAACTTTTCTAATCTATAACTCAGAGGAAGATATATCAGATTCCATTCCCTTAAACAGAGGTCTTCAGATCTATGCTATGGGAAAGAATACTGATCAAAGAGGTATCTTACCTACCCCTATGGGGACTGGTCAAGATCTTCCAACCTTGCAAATTTTAAGATCCAAGCAAGCAAAATTGATGGTATCTCAAACAGAGACACCCGGAGCAGAATTCTCTGATTTATGCATTTATCTCAATAGGCGTCAATCAGTATCAGCTTTGGTGAAACGCAAGAATCCTATGACAAAGGCCAATCTGTACCAAAAACCAAAATTTGAAAAGAAGGACCCAATCACTTATGCTAATGAGTTAAGTACTTCTTTCTACACTCAGGGAACTAAACATCTGAAGAATAGGAGGCATGTTCCTAACATCATTAGGGAATATGTTCCTCCGACTTCTTCTCGTCCTGTAGTGGTAACTGATCTCCGGGAACGTCTTGCACAAAGACGGGAGATCACAGGGATGTCTCTTTTACCTCTAAATCACTCTTCAGATCGCCACTGCCTTCATGAAGTGGTCATCAAGTGTTGTTGCCAACCAGCTAAATGATCTGTTTTTGATCGTATGAATTATGTTTCAACTCCTGAACCTACAATGGAAGATGAAGATGAGCCGTTATATGCTTCTGTCAATATTACTTCCCAAGGTACTGGGGTGGGAAACGTCCAAGACGTAATACGTCCCATAATCCCAATCAGCAATACCTAGATCAGATTCATGCATCCAGTGAAGGGGTATTTCAATACACTAGATCAAGAAATCAAAATTTGAACCAAGGCATCTTTAATCAAGAAGCTCCCTATCGTTCATCAGGGAGAGGACTCTTTATCTGAGTTTGAAGCAGATAGTGAAAGTTCCGAACAAACTATCTCGTCGATAGTAGCAAGAGAAGTGACGGCATATACCATTACAGAAGATTAAGACGCTTTTAGTTCAACTAATCAAGAACAACAAATTGTTGCACCGGAGGACAAACTGAAGACCATGGCAGAAATGGTCGCAAATATGCACACTATAATTATGGCTCAACATACAGTGCCACCGGTTATAAACCCTGCTACAAATCCTGAGCTTATAGCATCTTCTGTACCTGTTAATGTTAGTCTGGGGGTACCACCTCCTCAGGTTGCTTCTGTACCAATTCAAGCTGATCCCAGTCAGTCTGGTGTTGGGGGTGGTAATTACCATGTCATTCCTCTTCCTAACAATTCAAATCAACCTACCAATTACCAAACATCAGGAGATGCTAATGAGGCTATAAAACTATTACGTACTCAGTTTGAGGCCTTTAAGCAAAATGATGGCCTACGAAGACTTCGCATAAAACAACCTTATCCTACAGAATGGAAGGAGGTTCCATTCCCTCCTAAATACAAGCTTCCAACCATTATGCCGTTTGATGGCAGCTCTTCTCTAAGTCATTATATTAATCACTTTGAAGTGATGACTAACCAATTGCAGCCAAATGATGCTCTCCTTACCAGAGTGTTCGTCGATTGTTTAGCTGGTGCAGCTTACAACTGGTATCCTAGCTTGCCTGATGGCTGCATAACTTCTTTTGCTGGTTTCAAACAAATGTTCTTGGAACGGTTTTATGAGGGAGTCAATGACATGATGATGTCTGCCCTCATTAAGATTAAACAAAGACACAATGAATCCACAAAGAGTTTTATTGATAGATTCCATCGAGAGGCACTTAAAATGCCTCTAGTAACTCCATCTGCTGTAACAATAGACACCTGTAAATCAAACTTGTTGCCTATTACCAGCATGTGCACGGGACCTACACAATTTCAAGATTGGCCTTCTTTTATTGTGAATGCCAAGGCAGCAGAGATCAGTGCTAAATAATTCAAGCAGTTAGGAGTTCAAATGACTAGTCCTAACCAAGATGAACATTCTACACCCGGTGGTAATAATCGCCAGAATAACCGCAAGGATAAAGAAACATTGGCCATCAATCTTAAGGGCAAGGAGTCATTGGTTGTTAATCTTGCTCAGACATCACCTACTCCATCAGAACCACCACAGAAAATACCTCGTCCAAAAGAAGAGCATTCCTTTGATGAAGATGATACATTGAGCATCTTCGATTGCTTAATTCAAAGTAATAAACTTCAACTGCCAGAGGCAAAACGGCCAGATAAAGTAGGTAAAACTAATCAACCTAAATATTGTGTTTATCACAGATTTATAGGGCATCCGACCAGAGCATGCTATGTGCTCAAAGGCAAAATCTAGGAGATGGTCAACTCTGGAGCGATTACTCTTCAGCAGGATGATAAGAGAGTGACAGCTAATGTTGTTTCTGTGCAATTTGATGACTTTCTACCACAACTTGTGCAAGATGGTGTTGTTCCCATTTCAAGGGTTACTCTCGAGATTGTGAATCTTCCACTTCCCCAAAATTAAGGTCTTGTACCATTATCCACAGATAAGGAGAAATCATGTGGATATATCCAGATTTAGTAGCAGATTTTGAAGCACCTTCCTCTTTCAAGCAACAGAAGCACTCCAAAACTAAATCCAAGAGCTACAACATGGTATCCTTTGAACCAGTAGCAGAAGAAGAAATTCTAATTGGCACTCGATCTGGGAAACCTTATCTTCAGGAATATTCCGAAACTCAGGAGAATTCTGCCCCATCTCCTGATGCTCCTCCTACATCATCTTCTCCTGCTGAGAATATACCATCTACATCCTTGCCAGTAGTAGAACCAACTCCTTCTAAATCGATATCAGCAGACAAGGAAAAACAACATGTCCATTTTGACAAAGCATTGAAAAAGTCCTCATCTCTTGGACTTGAGAAGCCATACAATTTTGATATATTGGCTCAATTAGCCAATATTCCAGGAAGATTGTCAATCTTTGAACTCTTACTTCTCACAAAAGAAACTCGAGAGACGTTAAGTAAAGCTTTGATGCAGGCTGATGCTTGTCTTACTCTTCTCAAAAAGCATGAAAAGGAGCTAGTCAGCTGTGCACATTGTCATAATGTATTTGAATTAATATCCAACATTAGTTTTACACAAGATGACATGTTGTTAGAAGACAATCATCATGACCGTCCTGTCTATTTTACGGGGTATGTGGACACCATGAAAGTCGATCGCATTCTGATTGACCCAGGGTCTGCTCTTAGTATCATGCCGAAGTCTTTGCTGGATGCTTTGAAGATCCCAGTACATAATCTTTCTACATCTATCACTACTATCTTGGGGTTCAATCAAGGAAGAAGTAAAGCTTTGGAAAAGATACGCCTGAAACTTCAAATCGGTAATCTTCGTACAAAGGTGACTTTCTACGTAATTTATAACTATGGCTCATATAATACTTTACGGGGAAGACCATTCCTCCACGAACATAATATTGTACCTTCTACTCTTCATCAATATTTCAAATATGTGGATGGTAATGGATAAGTCCAAAAAGAGGTTGCAGATCAGAATCCTTTCAAAGGAGTTGAAGCATACTGCAACGACTCTCGCATGTACAAAGAGGAATTCATGAAGGTGGTATTGGCAATGGACACAGATGAAGAACAGAAAGGTGTGCCGAATGATACTCTGGTGATCCCTATCAAAGGGCGTACTTCCTATCCTCAAACTTCCAAACCACTGACTATCTATCTTCCTTCTCATGAGAAGCAGCCTCTTGGTGTTAGTTAGGAGCAAAGGGAGCTCACCTCTTCTGAGCCGCTTGTAATCGACCTACGTCATAAAAAGCCTCCTCCTCCTTCTCGTGCTTCTTCTCCCCCTCAAGTTATCAATCTGATTAAGCCTGTTAAGAATTAAGGTCCTGTTGTAAATGATGGTGCATGTCACGACCCGGTCCCAATTGCTTGGGTCGAATCGGATCATGCCCAGCCTGCACCGTTGTTGAGACGGCGGCAGTAAGCTGTTCAGTAGCAGGTAACCATACAACAACACTATATTTGTCACAACTCAACATTCGGAAATTTAAAACTTTATTAAACTTTTACATGAAATAAAAGATACAACTTAAACCATTTTTTTTATACATCATGAATAAAAGAAATCTCTAGGCAAACAGCTCAGCAATCTCGAATTCCTCGTCTTGGGATCGCGTAACAAAGCCTCATCAGTGATACCTAAAATGTTGGATCTCCAGTCAGGAGGGAGCAAAGTACAATTACGAATATCCAATAATTCAAATAATAATTTGAAATTTGCAATATTAAACAATTTGAAATACTTTAACAATATTTTTCACAATTCTACAATTTAAAACAATGTGATTTGAGTAGGTAACGAACTATGACCGGCTTGGGATGATTCAATTATATCCTAATGATACGGTCCGGCCTATCCTCGTGTATAGGAGGAATCAGCTCGCACAATCAATGATGCAATATAGGGGTATTGGTCATAGACGCTACACTACTCCCCCAATATCCCGAGTCAATCAGATTCAATCAATGAGTCAATATTCGAACTCTAGGAGAGAGTTTCGTGTAGCAATGTGGTTTAAAATTGCAATAAAACAATTACTAGATAAATTACCAAATAGACATAACTGCACTTGCCTTTGTTTTAGAATGACTGGATAGACGAGTCGGTACCGAAAAGGAACGTCAGTTGTAACTTCGAGTTCCTACAGTTGAGAACTCGACTTAGATCCTTGAATAACCAGACTAAGTGTGCTAGTTGCAATCTCTAGTAGACCTGTCCTAGTCAGGTTTTAAGTTGTATTTATTTACAGCTAACGATTACGTCGCAACTACGTGCGTTGATTAACCGGTTAATTGGATTATTTGGAAAATCACGAGAATCGATTACAATTTTGGAAAACTTTGTGTTTTCATAATATGTATATAAAATACAGTTTCTTTTAGTGACAAACAGTGAATTAATATATTTTATTTATTTTAGCTAAACTCGTATTTAAGCCGTAAATTACATCCTAACTACGAATATGAAATCAATCCAAACCACCCAAATTTACATCCACCAGAAAAGAAAAGAAAACAAACTACGCTACACCAATACATGGGCACAGCTACTGGTCCTAGGGTGGGCTTATGCCCGATACATCTTTCTTTTACATTAAATAAGAAAATGACTGAATTATTAAATAAAATGCAGAATTTAAATGACTATAATATTTAGCCTAAAAAATAAAACAATAATTTAAAGAAAGCTAGGAGTCTCAGACTCGGTCCATTTCCTCAAATTCGGTTTATGCCTCAACGTCCGGTCGGACCGGTGCGTTTGCATTTCGCCGGGGCCCACAGACCGGTACGGTCGTCGCCCGAAAATCGGTTTAGAAAATCATTTTCGAAAGCCAGTTTTGAAATCAATTAAAAATATAATTTTGTAAAAATTGGGCAGCACTTCCTCTATTCCGGGACAAACCCAAAACTGGGAAGCGCGCCAACAAACACCTGCAAAATGTCCCAAACCAGGGAAAACCCAGTTCCAACCAAAATGGTCCACAGAAATATCCACCAAAATTCCAACACCACAGAAATAATTCCCGAAAAGTCCGGGAATCCAATATCAACCAATTCACACCAACCCAGCAAGTAAAAACACAGGAAAATCAAACTAACGCAGCTAAACGAAAATTATAACGCAGCTATCCGGATTTCCGAGAGGGAACCGGGGGACCGATCTATCATCATCGACTCACGGGAGGGGCGAACTACTCTGATTAACAGAAATTACCAAGATCCGTTGGTCAGGGAGCCGCGGGAAAAATCTCGGGAAAGAAATCCGAACTAAGTCGGCAGCAGGTAGAAGTTCCGAACAGCGACGAGAGTCCACGGACAGCGGGAACGCCGGCGTGGACAGCAAAGAACCGCGGGAAATCAGCGGCTCGGGTGCTGGCCGCGGGAGCGGACAGCGACGGGGAGGGTTTCTGGACAGCGGGGCTGGACGGAGAGGGCTCTGCCGACGGGGAGATCCGCCGGGCTGCTGCGGCGGAAGGAGCCGCGAGAGGGGCGGGCTCGGGAGGAACACGCCGCTGCGGGCGGTCAGAGGCGGCTGCTGGCCGCGGGGGTCGCGGCGGCGCGGGGCTCGGGACACGCCGGAGAAAGGGGCGCAGGGGGTCGGGCTAGGGCACAGCGCCGGTGGTCGGGCGCTGCTATCGGCGAAGGATCAGCCGGAGGGGAGCTTCGGGGCGCGGCAGAGAGAGAGGGGTCGGCCGCACTGAGTCGGCCGGAGCTTGCGCCGGAGAGGGCGGAGGCCGACGGGAAGGGCGCGGGGAGGCGTCGGCCTCGGAGACGACGGAAATCGCGCGCAGGGAGTGGGCCGTGCGCGGGAGTTGGTCGCCGGCGGAAGTTGGCCGGGCGGGGCTTCCGTCGGTCGAGGTCGGGGAAATGGGTTTCTGGAGGAGGGGTTTTGAGAACAGAGAGGAGAGAGATTGAGAGAAACTGTGGAGAGATGAGAGAGTTTATAGGGAGAAAATTGGGGTTATAGAAACCCTAAAGTCTCCATTGAAGGAGAAGAAATAACTCCTACAGTTCTCCTTTCTGAAAGGAACCGAAGAGGAAGATGGATGGGTCATCCGTTCCAAATGTGAAGGGTTTCATTCCCCAATACTAAAACAATCAAACCTACTCCTATATGACAACCAACACTTGTGGTGTAGTGGTGGTGTCTTAGGACTTGGTTGGGAAGGTTGAGGTTCAAACCTTAGGATTAACATCTATATATATATATATATTTTTTTTTTTATATAAATTCTTATTTTACCCATAAACCAATAAAATCAATTTAAAGAAATGATTTTCTTTTATTTCTTAATTATTAGTAAGAATTTATATAATATATATATATATATATATATATATATATATATATATATATTCAAGTTAAAATAATTTCTTTTATATTAAAAATTTAATATGCATATATATATATGCTTTGTTTTTGAAAGTCCAAGAGAAAAATAACTGTTAATTGAAAGGAAATATTAAAATTTGTTTTGGGTTTTACAAGCTTCCCTCCTTAGAAAATTTCGTCCTCGAAATTTTAAAGTAAGGTAGGAAAGACAAACATGTACGGGTACTGCGCCCGTAACTCAGGTCCAACTATAAAGATTTCCAAGGCAGTCGTGGATGAGACGGTTTAGGAACAAGTTTTATGATATCATTCACACAGAAAAATACAAAAGCGAACCAAAGTACACGAGGTTGATCAGACCATCATGCACCGGTCCTGATTAGACAATATATTAGTGGGTGCACCCAATAAAATACCGTCATGATCAAGCTTGACAAAAAGATAGCTTGCAAAACTAGGCTAATTTAGCAGCATTGGTCAAATTTAGAACGGGGAAAGAAAAGATAAGGAATAAGAGTTTAAATGATGGCTCAAATTCTGATCTTCTTCCTGCTTGCAACTGGTTTCTCTGGCACTGAAAGGTTGAGTCCAAACTTGAGCTCTGAATTATCCAAAATGTGACTCGGATCCGAAATGTAGCATCTGAGCTGTGACGTAGAAGACGTTGCGCACTCTCAAGATTAGCTGGTAGAACTAACTGGTATGCTACTTCCAACGCGTCTTAAACTTCAAATGGCCTGATGTATCTGGCCTCAAATTCCAGCTCCGTTAAAACTAATTGTTCCTCTGGTAGGAAAACTTCACCAAATGCAATTTGGTCTTCCCAAGACCTACCAAATTCTAAGACGCATAATCCCAATACATCTTCAAGCATCTGGATTGACCTCTCTGATTGCTCGTCCCGCTGTACTCCATGAATCCGGTAAATGTGCCTCTCGTACAATGCTGCCCACTTCTTAGTGGATAAACCAATTTTGAAGGAAAATAAAGTGTGCCGACTTAGTCAGTCGGTCCACTATAATCCAATTGGTGCCCTTTCCTCCTTAGGAACAAGGCAATCCTTACTCAAAGTTCATTGTTATATGCTTCTACTTCCACTCCAAATTGTCCAGCGGCTGCAATAAACTGGTTGTTCTCTTGCTAAATTCCTCATATTGACAAATTCACATCTAATTTCCATACCTGGAATTGTCCTTCTTTATTCCATAACACCAATCAATGGAGGCATATTCCAATACATCTTATTATCTTCTGAATATATGGAATACTGAGACTGGTGCATTTTTTTCATCAACTTGTTCCTCCGTTTGTCAGCCGATACGCAAAGTCTTGTACCATTCTTCAGAGTTCCACTGCTGATCAATTTAGAAACCCTCAAGTGTTCCAGCCAACACTTGATCTCTAAGCCTGCAAAGTGCCTCGTTTTGAAACTACGTCCTCTTGATTTTTGGTCTCTCAGCCTCGAACTTCATCAATACTGAATCAGCATCAAGCTCCGTCCTTCTATCTCCAGGTAGTATAATCTCCAGTCCAAACTTCTCGATGTCTTCTAGCAGGTGCTAGTCCTTGGTTAAGAACTTCGCCATCAGTATCGACCAAGTGCATCAGCAACCACATTAGCCTTACCTGAATGGTACTGCAGGTTGATGTCGAAATCCTTCATCTGCTTCAGCCATCTTCTCAGTCTATCATTCAGCCCTTTCCGAATGAAAACATATTTCAGACTTTTGTAGTCCGTATATATTTTCACTCCCTTTCCATAGAAATCATGCTTCCATAGCTTCAAAGTAAAAAAATAATTGCAGCAATTCAAATTAGGTGTGGGATGATTCTTCTCATGAGTCTGTAGTTGCCTACATGTGTAAGCAATTACTTTCCCATGTTGTTGAAGAACGCAGCCCAGTCCTTTTCCAGAGACATTACTGTAAATTGAGAACCCACCGGTTCCTGCGAGTAGCGCAAGGATTGGTGTAGTGGTAAGTCTCTTCTTCAGCTCCTCAATGCCGCCTGGCAATCTTTCGTCCAGATGAACTCTTTATTCTTCCAAGTGAGCTTCGTCATCGGCTCAGCAATCTTGGCGAATTCCTTCACGAACTTCTGATAGTAGCTAGCCAAGTTCAAGAAACTTCCGAATTGAACTTGGGGTATACCACTTTTCAACAGCAGCTATCTTCCATCGAAATTTCTTCTCTTGCCAACATGGCCAAAAGTCCACCTTGTCAAAGAAAATCCCCGTTCAGGTAACTTACCATAAAACTTTTTTTTTTCCTCAAAGTTTCCAAAACTTCCTCAGATGTTCTTCATGCTCTTCTTCAGTCTTCAAATATATCAGAAGGTTATCTATGGGGAAGATAAACTGATTCAAATACTCATGAAAATCTCTGTTCATGAGATTCATGAACACAGCAGAAGCATTTGTCAGTCTAACGTCCTGACCAAAGAAAACTACCCATACTTGGTATTTGAACGCTGTCTTGGAAATGTCCTCCTTCCTGACTCTGATTTGGTGGTAGTCAGATCTTAAATCAAACTTTGAAACACCCTAACTCCACACAAACAGATTAAACAGATCCTCGATCCGGACAGAGAGCACTTGTTCTTTAGTGTCTTGTAATCAATGCACATCCGTTGTCCCATCCTTCCTGGGCACAAACAAGATAGGTGTTCCCTAAGGTGAAGTTCCACCCTGAATAAATCCTAGAGCCTTCAGTTCATTGATCTGGTCCTTCATCTTCTATGATCTTCGAGTCTGAATCATGCCTTATTGTAGGAGGCAAGGTCTGCTGGATAGGAAGAGAGTCCCTAGGTTGTGGCCTAACAGGTGTTGCTGGGATATGAGCTCTGGTTTGATGGAAAGATAAGGGGCAGTCCTTTACCCGATGTTTAGTAGATCCATATGCCAAACATTGTCCCAAACTCTTGCGGCAACTAACGGCCTGATGACCAGGCCTCTTGCAATAGTTACAAGCCCATAGCTTCTTACGGCAAGACTGCCGGAAAGTAGAGTACTTAATGGGACCCAAATATCTTCTAGATTCAGGGGTATCCTTCCTAGGGCAAAAGTTCTACTCTAACTTGGTTGGGGATAACTAAGGCTACATCATGACGTTCTTCATGTCTTCTCTCGTGATATTCATATGTTCCTGCTGGGCTTTATCTTGAGCTTTCTGGAACTCCAGGATTTCTTGAAATAGGACAACCATTTGGAAGATGATTGCTGGTACTAGTGGAGCAACAAAAATAGATACTCCACCAAGGAAATGCAATTCAGTTTAAGATGAGGTAGGAATTGCCAGTGTAGGAAAAACTTCACTGGATGCATTATGGGGACGGTCAATCAGCCGCAAGGGAAAGGACCCTGGGCTTTGGTTGAGGAGATGGGGTATGATCCGGAGATAACACCTCATCGCCAGCAGGATTTGGTCAACGGTCATTCTCTGGAAGGTTTAGGACGCACACATAAGCAAGGTAGCCTACCGGTCTATAATCAAGCAAAAATATTTATTTATAATATATTTCGGTCCTATGTTGTGACAAATTGATGTTCTAGTGTTCTAATTGTTTCTAGGTATGTTTTCCTAAGTCGTTGTTCAGACCTGCATGGGCCACCACTAAAAACATGTCACGACCCGGTCCCAATTGCTTGGGTCGAATCGGATCATGCCCAGCCTGCACCGTTGTTGAGACGGCGGCAGTAAGCTGTTCAGTAGCAGGTAACCATACAACAACACTATATTTGTCACAACTCAACATTCGGAAATTTAAAACTTTATTAAACTTTTACATGAAATAAAAGATACAACTTAAACCATTTTTTTATACATCATGAATAAAAGAAATCTCTAGGCAAACAGCTCAGCAATCTCGAATTCCTCGTCTTGGGATCGCGTAACAAAGCCTCATCAGTGATACCTAAAATGTTGGATCTCTAGTCAGGAGGGAGCAAAGTACAATTACGAATATCCAATAATTCAAATAATAATTTGAAATTTGCAATATTAAACAATTTGAAATACTTTAACAATATTTTTCACAATTCTACAATTTAAAACAATGTGATTTGAGTAGGTAACGAACTATGACCGGCTTGGGATGATTCAATTATATCCTAATGATACGGTCCGGCCTATCCTCGTGTATAGGAGGAATCAGCTCGCACAATCAATGATGCAATATAGGGGTATTGGTCATAGACGCTACACTACTCCCCCAATATCCCGAGTCAATCAGATTCAATCAATGAGTCAATATTCGAACTCTAGAAGAGAGTTCCGTGTAGCAATGTGGTTTAAAATTGCAATAAAACAATTACTAGATAAATTACCAAATAGACATAACTGCACTTGCCTTTGTTTTAGAATGACTGGATAGACGAGTCGGTACCGAAAAGGAACGTCAGTTGTAACTTCGAGTTCCTACAGTTGAGAACTCGACTTAGATCCTTGAATAACCAGACTAAGTGTGCTAGTTGCAATCTCTAGTAGACCTGTCCTAGTCAGGTTTTAAGTTGTATTTATTTACAGCTAACGATTACGTCGCAACTACGTGCGTTGATTAACCGGTTAATTGGATTATTTGGAAAATCACGAGAATCGATTACAATTTTGGAAAACTTTGTGTTTTCATAATATGTATATAAAATACAGTTTCTTTTAGTGACAAACAGTGAATTAATAATATTTTATTTATTTTAGCTAAACTCGTATTTAAGCCGTAAATTACATCCTAACTACGAATATGAAATCAATCCAAACCACCCAAATTTACATCCACCAGAAAAGAAAAGAAAACAAACTACGCTACACCAATACATGGGCACAGCTACTGGTCCTAGGGTGGGCTTATGCCCGATACATCTTTCTTTTACATTAAATAAGAAAATGACTGAATTATTAAATAAAATGCAGAATTTAAATGACTATAATATTTAGCCTAAAAAATAAAACAATAATTTAAAGAAAGCTAGGAGTCTCAGACTCGGTCCATTTCCTCAAATTCGGTTTATGCCTCAACGTCCGGTCGGACCGGTGCGTTTGCATTTCGCCGGGGCCCACAGACCGGTACGGTCGTCGCCCGAAAATCGGTTTAGAAAATCATTTTCGAAAGCCAGTTTTGAAATCAATTAAAAATATAATTTTGTAAAAATTGGGCAGCACTTCCTCTATTCCGGGACAAACCCAAAACTGGGAAGCGCGCCAACAAACACCTGCAAAATGTCCCAAACCAGGGAAAACCCATTTCCAACCAAAATGGTCCACAGAAATATCCACCAAAATTCCAACACCACAGAAATAATTCCCGAAAAGTCCGGGAATCCAATATCAACCAATTCACACCAACCCAGCAAGTAAAAACACAGGAAAATCAAACTAACGCAGCTAAACGAAAATTATAACGCAGCTATCCGGATTCCCGAGAGGGAACCGGGGGACCGATCTATCATCATCGACTCACGGGAGGGACGAACTACTCTGATTAACAGAAATTACCAAGATCCGTTGGTCAGGGAGCCGCGGAAAAAATCTCGGGAAAGAAATCCGAACTAAGTTGGCAGCAGGTAGAAGTTCCGAACAGCGACGAGAGTCCACGGACAGCGGGAACGCCGGCGTGGACAGCAAAGAACCGCGGGAAATCAGCGGCTCGGGTGCTGGCCGCGGGAGCGGACAGCGACGGGGAGGGTTTCTGGACAGCGGGGCTGGACGGAGAGGGCTCTGCCGACGGGGAGATCCGCCGGGCTGCTGCGGCGGAAGGAGCCGCGAGAGGGACGGGCTCGGGAGGAACACGCCGCTGCGGGCGGTCAGAGGCGGCTGCTGGCCGCGGGGGTCGCGGCGGCGCGGGGCTCGGGACACGCCGGAGAAAGGGGCGCAGGGGGTCGGGCTAGGGCACAGCGCCGGGGGTCGGGCGCTGCTGTCGGCGAAGGATCAGCCGGAGGGGAGCTTCGGGGCGCGGCAGAGAGAGAGGGGTCGGCCGCACTGAGTCGGCCGGAGCTTGCGCCGGAGAGGGCGGAGGCCGACGGGAAGGGCGCGGGGAGGCGTCGGCCTCGGAGACGACGGAAATCGCGCGCAGGGAGTGGGCCGTGCGCGAGAGTTAGTCGCCGGCGGAAGTTGGCCGGGCGGGGCTTCCGTCGGTCGAGGTCGAGGAAATGGGTTTCTGGAGGAGGGGTTTTGAGAACAGAGAGGAGAGAGATTGAGAGAAACTGTGGAGAGATGAGAGAGTTTATAGGGAGAAAATTGGGGTTATGGAAACCCTAAAGTCTCCATTGAAGGAGAAGAAATAACTCCTACAGTTCTCCTTTCTGAAAGGAACCGAAGAGGAAGATGGATGGGTCATCCGTTCCAAATGTGAAGGGTTTCATTCCCCAATACTAAAACAATCAAACCTACTCCTATATGATAACCAACACTTGTGGTGTAGTGGTGGTGTCTTAGGACTTGGTTGGGAAGGTTGAGGTTCAAACCTTAGGATTAACATCTATATATATATATATATATTTTTTTTTTATATAAATTCTTATTTTACCCATAAACCAATAAAATCAATTTAAAGAAATGATTTTCTTTTATTTCTTAATTATTAGTAAGAATTTATATAAAATATATATATATATATATATATATTCAAGTTAAAATAATTTCTTTTATATTAAAAATTTAATATGCATATATATATATGCTTTGTTTTTGAAAGTCCAAGAGAAAAATAACTGTTAATTGAAAGGAAATATTAAAATTTGTTTTGGGTTTTACAGTGCAAAAATCAATAAAGCATCTCCTTTGCAGTATACTGATGTCTTTTACTATACTCAATATTATTTGGATATGCTAGATAGCTTTAAACCACTTACAATAGGAGTCGTATCATCTCTAGGAAATGTAGTATCATTGGATTCAATACACGGATCATACTTCTTAGTACCATCTCAAAAGAAAGATGAATGACCTATACTTTTTAATAAAAGAGAGGAAAAAAATTTATACTCTATAATGATAATAGAGATGATACAGGAAGACTACAATTACGTCGCTGTAGTCCACAATCCAAAGCAATCATCCGTAAAATGGGCTATAATTTCAGAACTAGTCTCAATAGCGGTAAAGAAAGGCGAACTCATATTCATATTTCTGTTCCAAAAGGGAAATCACAACAATACTACAGTAAAATGAAGCAGGGATTAGGTTATATTTTATCACTTCCAACTCCAGAACCTTCAGAATCTGATGAAGAAGAATGATCCAACTCTTCTGATTCTATCTTATGGGATTCGGATACCAGCATTGGTCATGTTCATCGGGTGATAGAATCTTCTAACATGATGTCTGCCAAATTCTTGGAAGATGACGAAGAAGAAGCTCCTGAAGTGGACCCTTAGGCACAAAGGATGGACAATCAGTGGGAACTTCGTTTTGAACAACAAGAGCCACCTACTGAGGATCAACTAGTCCAAATCGATATTGGAGAGAAGGGCGTATCACGACCAATCTTCATTAGCAAAAATCTCTCAGAGGATGATAAACAAGAACTAATTTACGTTATTTGTAAATATATTGATGTCTTCGCATGGAGTTATGAAGATATGCTGGGATAAGATCCTCAAGTTGCAACTCATAAACTGAATATCTTACCGAATGCTAAGCCAGTCAAACAACAACAACAACGATGATTCAAGCCTGAAATGATGGATGCAATTGATGATGAAGTTAAAAAGCTTATAGCTTGCGGTTTTATAAGAGAAGAACAACATCCTGACTAGGTAGCCAATGTTGTACCAGTTTTGAAGAAGACCGAAAAAGTTCAGGTATGCATAGACTTTCGGGTTCTCAATGATGCTTGCCCTAAAGACGAATTCCCTCTTCCAATTACTGATGTCATGATTGACAATACTTGTGGATTCGAATGAATTTCTTTCATGGATGGGTTTCCTGGATATAATCAAGTTCGGATGAATCCTGAAGATAAAAAACATACTTTATTTCGTACTCCTCGTGGAGTATACTGTAGCACCTAGTTTTCTAAATGAGAGTAATTTTAAAATTTTGTGTTTATAATTATTTTAATAATGATATTTAATTCATGATATAATTTTTGGTGATTTTAAATCATTTTAAAATTATTTAAATTAATGACTTGTGGTTTTGACGTTTTGCTAGTGAAACCCTAGAGACTATTTGACCTAGAGCCTAACCATGTGATTATGATATTTTAATGTCATTTCTGGCCTTAGGATATTTTATATTTGACCTCTTTGAATTATTTTGATATTATTTTATTATTTATGATATTGTTTTGGGATTATTTGAGTCGGGTTCGAATTTCATCTCAATCCGACTTGTAGCAGGGACCCGGGGTAACTTAGACTCCAGTTGGACCCATGCATTAGTTAGCCATGGCCCACATTTTAATTAGTCATGTTAGAAAGATTAGTCATAATCCTAATTATTAGGTTAACCATTTAGAGTTTTTATTTTGACCCTTTTACCCCCAAACCCTAACCAAATTTTTTTTAAACACTTGTAACTAAGGGAGGGGCAAACTTGTAATATTCAATAAGGGGGGATAACCATTGTGGACGGCCCTAATAGGACTCCCATCTCATTTCCTTTCTTTGAGAAGTCTTCTTCCCCAAGTGCTCTCAAGCTCTCCGAAGGAAGAAGCCTTTCTCCTTGGATTTTCTCTCCTTTAGGTAATATTTTCTTCTCTTTTATTTCTCCATTTTGCATTTAGGAAAGTTTTAACCATAGGAATGACCCCCATTGTTGTCTCCCTATTTTGTGTCCTCTTGTGTCCATTATGTGTCTTTTGGGGATTTCTATTGTATTATTGTTGTGTCTTGTGTTCATGGGAAAAACTCTCAAACTTGGACACACTTTATATTTAAAATATTGATTAAATGAATTAATTCATATTAAATCTCAGATTTGAATATGTAGAGATGTGGTCTTGAGTACTTTACATTTTATTCATGTATCTCTTATAGATGTGTTCATGTTACATATATAGATTTGTGAAAAATATATTGTAATGAGAGTGTACCTATATTTATATATGTAATAAATGGTTCATGATGATTATATAATCAAGTTTGTGAGTGTGGTTCCTCATATTATTATTGTCATTATTGTTGTGGATAATTAGGATATATATTGTGTATTCTTTTGGCTCAAACTATCTAAATCCGTCATGATTTTTATCCACATTTTTAATTTCAGCCCTAACTTAGAAATGTCATAACTTCTAGCTCAAAGCTCGGTTTAATCTTCCGTTTTTTTTAAAAGAAGCGTACTGAAGTTAGCTTTCCAAAAACATATATTAATAGGCCTAAATATTTTTGTAACTTTCTAGAGAATTATTTGAGTGTCAGCTGTACGAAAGACAAACGCGTTCTCAGTGTTTTCGCGATTCCGGGAGTTTCCGGAAACGAAAACGCGATCCGTTTGAAGTTTCGGAAAGCTAACACGTAGATTTATAACATAATTTAATCCTAGATTTTAATTCATGCTGAGATGGTATAGTATTGATTATTAGTAGGAGTTACTATTCGACATATGCATTTTGTGAGGGTTAAATGGGCATACATAGTGTATACATATCAAAGAGTGTCAAAGTATAAGTGAACAAAGTGTCAAGTATGATAGTGTCAACATAGTGTAAGGGGTACATGAGGTAATAGAGGATTTGTGTTAACATAGAATATTATATCTCATTAACTTGTATATTGCATACATTATATCTATTATTACATTACATTCATGCTTGTATTCATTCATCATTCATTTATTCTCTTGTACTACTATATGCACGATATATTACATACTATGGAACCTACATATTCATTACAAGCCATACTTATACATGCTTACATTAGATAGGATACTTACACCTCATACATCATTTATTTAACCATTTACTCATGATTGCATTCTCTATTTAGTTACATAATGTATATACATTAACATGGGTTAAAATCAAATAGAACATTATATTACACACAAGGGTGCACAAAATGCATATACCGAATAGTAACTCCTACTAATAATCAATACTGTACCATTTTAGCATGAAATAGAATTTAGGATTAAAGTATGTTATAGATTTATGTGTTAGCTTTCCAAAACTTCAAACGGATCGCGTTTTTGTTTCCGGAAACTCCCGGAATCGCAAAAACACCGAGAACACGTTTGTCTTTCGTACAGGTGACACTCAAATAATTCTCCAGAAAGTTATAGAAAGAATTAGTCCTATTAATACATGTTTTTCGAAATCTAACTTCAATACTCTTCTTTTAAAAAAAATGGAAGATTAAACCGAGCTTTGAGCTAGAAGTTATGACATTTCTAAGTTAGGGCTGAAATTAAAAACGTGGATAAAAATCATGACGGATTTGGGTAGTTTGAGACAAAAGAACACAAGTATATAACATAATATATCAAGAACTCACTCTCTACACTAATATATATATATATATGAGACACTATAGAACACATCTCCAATACAAAAATATGAGATTAAACATGTAATAATTTATTCATACATAACAACAACACATAGTGTGTCAAAATTTGGGATTTTCCCACATGGACACAACCACAACACAAAGGACACTCCTATGACCTCCAAATGGACACAAAATGGACACAAATGGAGATACAACCATGGAGGTCATTCCTATGGGTTCAAAATAGACCTATATGCATGAGGAAATAAAAAGGAGAAGGGATTTATACCTCCCGGTAGATCGAATCGAAGAAAAACCTTCCCGGAGCGACACCGACACGTAGAGATTCCAAAAGGACACGAACGAGCTCCGAATCCTCCCAAACTTGGGTAGCTTCCTCCTTAGCTAGAATGGAGAAGGAAAAAAGAAGATTTGGTGGTGAAATGGAAGGACTTGGTGGAGAAATTGCTAGGGATTGCTCTCTAGGAATTTGGGGAAGAATAAGAGAGAGTGTGGATGAGAATAATGAAATGAACTTGAGCCTATCCTCTCCCAAAGTGGCTGGCCATATGGGACTATTTGTCCTATTATGGTAAGGTCTAAAATGCCCCCACTAACCTATTCTATGAGTATTAGGAAAGGGCTAATTGGTTGGGGCTAAATTAGTTATTCTAAAGTCTCTAATCACACTAACCTTATCCATAATAATTAGTATAACCTCTAACTAAAATATTTCTATCATGTGGACTAAAATTAATATCATGTGGGCCATGCCTAACTAGTTTGTGGGTCCCACTAGAGTCAAACTACCCCCGGGTCCCCGTTTCAAGTCGGATTGAGTTGAAATTCGAACCCGACTCAAATAACCCCAAAACAATATCATAAATAATAAAATAATATCAAAATAATTCAAAGAGGTCAAATGAAAAAATATCCCTAGGCCAAAAATGACATTAAAATATCATAATCACATGGTTAGGCTCTAGGTCAAACAGTCTCTAGGGTTTCACTAGTAAAACATCAAAACCACAAGTCATTGATTTAAATAATTTTAAAAAGATTTAAAATCACCAAAAATCATATCATGAATTAAATATCATTATTAAAATAATTATAAACAGAAAATTTTAAAATTACTCTCATTTGGGAAACTGGGTGCTACAACTCTACCCACCTTAGAAAAATTTCGTCCTCGAAATTTAAGATCGATAGTACTCCTTCTAGAGCCTCTAACCTACCCAATATCTAAGGTAACACTTCCTAACACTGGAATAATAAAGGGACATCTAAAAAGTGTCAATCTAGGAATACCTCCAATACTGCTCTGCTGTACGGCGGTAATGGAACTTCAATAAAATATGGACTGGAACCTATATCCAAGGGACTGGACCTATTTTAAAGTGGTCTTAACTAAGGATGAAAAGGAACTGATCATAGGCTATAGGTATGCTCAAACTAGTATCTTCCTATTAACCATCTATTAATACATTCTATTACCATAGGAACGATGCATTACTAAGACATATAGGCCCCTATCTCCCATAACACATTTATACTCACCAAACGACTAGTACATCCTATCAAGGCTGATACTATAATCTTTCATAAATCTCATAAGCTACATGTTTAGAGACACACATCCCCACATCAAGGACTAACCTATATATATCTACAACTGATACTAATGGGGTGACGTCCCTATTTTCCAATAATCAAGGTCTAAATTTTTTTTTTATCTAAATCATGCAATTTGAAGGAATAGTATACAAGGTCAGGGCATACCGTAGCAGTTGGAAGTCTCACCTAGGTACACTAATCATTCTAGGTCAAAACAGTACTATGGTATCAACACACAAACAATCTAGGGTGTCCTAATTGGGAAGGTAAGATAACAACAATCATCAAGGTTGTAGGGCTGTCTACCATCCTATATAAAAATTGGTCATTAACAAGCAACTAAGAAATTATTAAAAGGTTATTATTCCATAAAATGGCAAAAATTAAAAATTTAGGCACAACAAATCACAAATAGATTTTTGTCTTGACACGATCTAAGTTGATCAATTTTGAGATAAAATGAGATTTGGGCAAGAAGGGAAATCAATGAAATCAAAGTATGAGCACGAGCATCCAATGATGGAGATTCAGGTCATGATTAAATTTAATTTGATTGAGTACAAATACGAGGTTCATAGGCGATAAAAAGATTTTAAGGAGAATTGTCAAGGCTGTCACGAATGAGACTCTAGGGTCAAGTTTAACTATGTCTCCATTCTCGTAGATTGATACATGAAAAAGCGAACCAAAGTGCAATAGGTTGATCAGGCCATCATGTACCGGTTCTGATTAGACAATATGTTAGTGGGTGGCCACCCAATAAAATATGTCATGACCAAGCTCGAAAATAGATAAGCTTGGCAAAACTAAGGCTAATTTAGCAACACAAGATATAAGGGTGGTAATGATGAAAGGAATTACATAGTCCAAGTTTCTTAACCAACGGGTCAAGTAATCAGATAAGGTACAAGGTTAAGCATCTAAGGAAACAAGCAGAACTCCATCACATGTCGGGTCGAAAGAATTGAGTCAAGGCTGGATTTCTAATTGAAATAAGAAGAAATTTAGTATAATGGTAGAGGTTATAGTTTAGCCAGTTGACCAGAAAATCATATCAAGAAAATAGAGTACAAGAAGACGGGTTTTAGTGGGACATGATATACCTACACGAAGGTGAGCTCGTCTAGGTCTTGCATATAAGATTTGTTGGAGGGTAACAGCTAGTATTATATTCCGAATATCAAAGTCACGATAAGGAACGTCAAGGATCTCAATTAGAAAGTGGGAGTTCAAGAGGTGGTAATTAATGCACAAAAATAATGAAGATCGAGTTAGTCATCTGCTTCTGATACTCTTAAGTTCATCTGGTCATAACTTGCCAATCATATCTTTACCTCACCAGTCTCCATATAAAAATTTAACCTTTACTTAAACCCTTACCATGACTACCGTAGGCAATTCCCAATTTCCAAACATCACTCTTGAAGCACAGCCCTCACATTTAGGAATCAACATTAACTATTTATTTAAATTTCTAAGTTCTTTCACCTTGTCTTAATTTTGACCAAAAACCTCTAAATCTCGTTTACGAATTCCTTGAACTTGTTCAAATTGTTCTCCTCGTATTATTTAATTTAAATCTCTAGGCCTTACAAAACTTATCTTCCATCATAAAATCAACTTCCGTATTTTCTTCGACATACACCCTTGAATATTATTCTCCTAAAAATATTTTACAACAATCTCTAAACTTCCATAACTTTGTGTTCTCTCTATCCCTAGTCATTTTCTCGCAACATCTTGTTTAATATCCTTATTAAACATAATTAACTTCTCTTTTCCATTACTAACCTTCTACATAGCCTCAGAGTAAAAGTTTTCTTCAGAATCAATAACCAAGATTTTCTAAGTTCTCAAAACTAGGTTGACCTCTGATATCCTCATTAGTTTTGAATACACCTATAAACTATCTCATAACCCCAAAATTTCTCTAAATGTAATTGTTTCCAGATTGGCAGTATACATCTCTTTATTCTATTCGAGACCTTTACCACATTTCTATCTCAAGTTTCCATATAGAACACTCCACATTTGATTTCCTTTAGATCATCATAAAATAAACAGTTACGTCTTCTCTGAGCTACATAATTTACGTCACTTCCTTAGCCTTCCCCATGCAAAAGATACGAAGATTCAAGGGTTTCGAAGTATATCTGGTAGGGACGACAAGATATGGGTAATTAATGTAATGAGACAGAGTTTAAGATAAGAGGTAAATAAGAATACAAGGGAATAATGACAAGAAAGAATAATGAAGATATGTTCCTTCTCATCGGTTCAAACGAGAGGAACCCATCAAGCTTAAATTCAATAGCAAGGAATGAGGGTGAATCCAAACAAGAGGAAAAAGAATTTCAATTGAAGTTCAAAATGAGTTTTTCAGGGGTCGTCCCAGAAATCTCTCAAAGAATCCTAAGTGTGATTGAGTACCTTGGATTTGAAAATATTAATCTAAATACAAAATTAAATCAACAACTACAAAATTTTATCAAAATCATCAACTAATACCAGGATTCAAAGTTCTACAATGAATCCATAAAATCAAATTCAAATCAAGAAAAAAGGTGAATCAAAATAAGGAAAAAGAGTTTAAATCGGAATTCAAAATAAGATTCTCAGGGGTCATCCCAGGAATCTCTCAAGGAATCCTAACAGTGATTGAGTATCCTCTCATCCTAACACCTTAATTTATATATCCTATAGCAGGCTCGTAGTAGTACAACTAAGTCGTTGCGCTACTACGAAATCGCACTAATACGAATCTCGACCTGCATGGGCCACCACTAAAAATATGTCACGACCCGTACCCTAGAGTTAGGGTACGAGAACGTAACAACGCCCAGCCTACGTCGCAGTGTCGGCGGTAGAACGCTATCCTAGGTCTCATGCATTTAACAGTATAAGGCTAAACAGTTTATACTCCCCGAATGGGGGTGACATAGCAGATACAGACTCAATCACATCTAAGGTAGAGCATGATAAGGATAGATAAAACATGAAATCCAAAAGAGGTACAATAGAGAGAAATCTAAGTGTCTAAGATACACAAATCCAAAAATACATCTCAAATCTCCAAACTCAGATACAGTAATCCATAAAGTAAATACAACTCCAGACAATTGAAATAACTATCTAAACAACCTCTAATGTGTCTCCTCTAGGCTAGCAGGCAATCTCCAAGCTATCTGTAAAATTTATCAACGGGTCCAGTCAGGACAGGAGCGAGTACAGTACATCTCAACAATATCATAACAGGTTAGAAAATATAAATATGCTAGAGAGTAAGATACAGGATCTGAAGAAATAACATGATGAAAAAGAGAGAGACTATAAGTAAATAGCTACAATATATAGAAAACTATCAGTGACTAGTGATTCAGAGCACAATATGGTTATGTAAACGGTACGATGTTGTACACGAGTAATCTACAGAGGTTGTACACGAGTAATCTACTGGATTGATTACATAACCACTTCTACTCCCCTGCCCCAATCAATACACAAGGATCAAGCTAAGTTATGTTATTGCACACGAAGTATAGTCGCACACGAGATCATGTGAATACATGAATATACACGATTTCACACGATTTGTACATGAATATCACGAATATAAAGAGTACACGATGCTCACGATAAAGTACACGAACACGAATACCCAATATATCCGCTAAGGGGATAACATCGCACAACAAGATCCATATAGTACTAATCCGTGTTTCCAACGTGTCAGCATCATGTAAAGTAATCTAAAGCAGGAAATATAATCCTAAACAAGATATGAAATGATCAGAGAATGTACTCGCCTGGTGTCTGAATGTCCAAAGTAAATATACTGTCTGAAGAGAGGTGTCTGGCTCCTAATCAGAACAGCACAAGTCACAACATGTCCAGAAGGGTAATATAAAGCACTACAATGCATTCTACATGAATCTAGGTCAAACTAGGCCAAAGTCAACCCTTGGTCAACTCTGGTCAACTGCACTAGTCAAACTAGTTCAAACTAGGTCATGTCCTAACCCAGCAAGTCTTACTAGGCCTAACCAAGACTATCCTAGCAAGCACACATCAATACAAGGCTATACAAGCCAACATACACCCAACTCTATATAGCATGCAATTATTCAATACTCAAATAGGCAAGAATTCACATTGGATATACACTAGGTAATCTATTACTTTAAGCTATATATGTCTACACATATATATACATGTATATATTGGTATTCAACATTAGGTCTATAATCATGGAATTTCAAATGGTTATATAAACTTATATATTACAACACAATATGCTAACATATATATAATATACATACATAGCTAAGTTAACTATATTCATAATTACTTATTTAAGAGGCTATGTGTGTGTATGTGAACATGGAAAAGGGGCAAGTGAGGGTTAAATGGGCATACATAGTGTATACATATCAAAGAGTGTCAAAGTGTAAGTGAACAAAGTGTCAAGTATGATAGTGTCAACATAGTGTAAGGGGTACATGAGGTAATATAGGATTTGTGTTAACATAGAACATTACATCTCATTAACTTGTATATTACATATATTACATCTATTATTACATTACATTCATGCTTGCATTCATTCATCATTCATTTATTTTCTTGCACTACTATATGCACCATACATTACATACTATGGAACCTACATATTCATTACAAGCCATACTTATACATGCTTATATTAGATAGGATACTTACACCTCATACATCATTTATTTAACCATTTACTCATGATTGCATTCTCTATTTAGCTACATAATGTATATACATTAATATGGGTTAAAATCAAATAGAACATTATATTATACACAAGGGTGCACAAAATACATATACCAAATAGTAACTCCTACTAATAATCAATACTGTACCATCTCAGCATGAAATAGAATCTAGGATTAAAGTATGTTATAGATCTATGTGTTAGCTTTCCGAAACTTCAAACGGATCGCGTTTTCGTTTCCGAAAACTCCCGGAATCGTAAAAACACCGAGAACGCGTTTGTCGTTCGTACAGCTGACACTCAAATAATTCTCCAGAACGTTATAGAAAGAATTAGGCCTATTAATACATGTTTTTGTAAAGCTAACTTCAATATGCTTCTTTTAAGAAAAAATGGAGATTAAACCGAGTTTTGAGCTAGAAGTTATGACATTTCTAAGTTAGGACTGAAATTAAAAAAGTGGATAAAAATTATGACGGATTTGGGTAGTTTGAGACAAAAGAACACAAGTATATAACATAATATATCAAGAACTCACTCTCTACACTAATATATATATATATGAGACACTATAGAACACATCTCTAATACAAAAATATGAGATTAAACATGTAATAATTCATTCATACATAACAACAACACATAGTGTGTCAAAATTTGGGATTTTCCCACATGGACACAACCACAACACAAAGGACACTCCTATGACCTCCAAATGGACACAAAATGGACACAAATGGAGATACAACCATGGGGGTCGTTCCTATGGGTTCAAAATAGACCTATATGCATGAGGAAATGAAAAGGAGAAGGGATTTATACCTCCCGGTAGATCGAATCGAAGAAAAACCTTCCCGGAGCGACACTGACACGTAGAGATTCCAAAAGGACACGAACGAGCTCCGAATCCTCCCAAACTTGGGTAGCTTCCTCTTTGGCTAGAATGGAGAAGGAAAGAAGAAGATTTGGTGGTAAAATGGAAGGATTTGGTGGAGAAATTGCTAGGGATTGCTCTCTAGGAATTTGAGGAAGAATAAGAGAGAGAGTGTGGATGAGAATAATGAAATGAACTTGAGTCTATCCTCTCCCAAAGTGGCTGGCCATATGGGGCTATTTGTCCTATTATGGTAAGGTCCAAAATGCCCCCACTAACGTATTCTATGAGTATTAGGAAAGGGCTAATTGGTTGGGGCTAAATTAGTCATTCTAAAGTCTCTAATCACACTAACCTTATCCATAATAATTAGTATAACCTCTAACTAAAATATTTCTATCATGTGGACTAAAATTAATATTATGTGGGCCTTGCCTAACTAGTGTGTGGGTCCCACTAGAGTCAAACTACCCCCGGGTCCCCGTTTCAAGTCGGATTGAGTTAAAATCCGAACCCGACTCAAATAACCCCAAAACAATATCAAAAATAATAAAATAATATCAAAATAATTCAAAGAGGTCAAATGAAAAAATATTCTTAGGCCAAAAATGATATTAAAATATCATAATCACATGGTTAGGCTCTAGGTCAAACAGTCTCTAGGGTTTCACTAGCAAAACATCAAAACCACAAGTCATTGATTTAAATAATTTTAAAAATATTTAAAATCACCAAAAAATCATATCATGAATTAAATATCATTATTAAAATAATTATAAACACAAAATTTCAAAATTACTCTTATTTGGGAAACTGGGTGCTACAATACTTCTGTAACTTTTCTGATATGGCTCGACGTGGATCCTTTGGTTCCGGTGCTGGTGGGAGTCGACGAGCCCAACAGTCTCCATCTACCATTCCTCCTACCGACTCCTCATCCCCCCGCACTCCAGTATACACTTGCGGTCTAGTCGCCGGCAGTGTCTTCTTATCCGACTCTAGCAGTTCGAGGCTATGGCCTTCGTCTTCTACGCAGCCAGTACCGTCGAGTATTCCATAGGTCGACCCCACTATTGAGGAGCAGGCTGAGGCCCACGTCGAGATCGAGGGCGATGGCGAGGCCCACGCCGAGGGCGAGGGCGAGGGCGAGGCCGAGCGGCAGGCTGCGGGCAGGGGCAGGGGCGGGGCAGGGGCATGGTGCAGCTCCTATTTGAGATAGATCCTCCGTGTTGCCCGGAGGAGGATCTATGGTTGGAGATTTGGGCCTGTACTCGGACCAGGCGGTAAGTAAATTTATTATATTTTATTTGTTTAAATTTATTACAAACTTGTTTAATAAATTTTAATTTCCATTTTATAGATATCATCCCTCCTCCGTACACCGGTCGCTGGGTACATTCCTGCAACAGAACTACGGGGGGCCAGGATCAACTGGAGGGATGTCCAGGCCGACAAGAAGACCTTCTGGTTTGAGCACTTTTCGGTACATAAAAGTTTATTTTCTTTTAACATTTAGTATGTTATGTTATAACTTACGTACTTCTATAATTTTTTCAGCGGACTTACTTCTTCCTTCCCCAACGCGCCATTGCTGTCGAGGCTAATTTTTTCCAGCGTCGCCAGCAAGCTCACTAGGAACGCGATCTTCGACCAAAAGGATCGCGATCGCCGGAAAGAATCTATTCAGTGTTGGATCTCTGCCGCCGACTGGGCGGTAATGAAGAGGAGATTCAAGGAGGAAGCCAACAAGGAGAAGTCCGCGAAGTCTAAAAGAGCATGATAGGCGGGGTCGTAGTGGTGTGGTGGATCTCGGTCCATCATAGATTTCTTCACCCATATGGTACGTATCTCGCCATATATCCATAATTAATACTTTATAGTAATATATTTCTTTCAACTTAACTGACAATTCGTATAATAATTTCATAACAGGTTGAATCAGAAGAAGACCCAAAAATGGTGACCTTGTTCCTCGCCATGCACACGAAAGGGGAGCGGTTCGCAGACGACAAGGCCCGGGACACCTACGTAAGTCTTACTTAATGCTAGTTCATTAATATTAATTTTTAGTTACATAGAAAATTCATATAGATGTTATTTCTAGGCCGAGTTTTAGAAGTTTTACTTAATGCTAGGTCATTAATATTAATTTTTATCGACCACGTGAGAATACATATAGATGTTATTTCTAATCCAATTTTTTGAGGCTTAGGGAGGCCGGGCGGACACGGTCAGAGGGAGCTGGTGCTAGCACTTCCCAGCAGCCCCCGGCCGCCGCAGCTCAGTCAGATGACGAGCTGTGTATGAGGGCCATTGTTGGCATGCATAGGGGTACGTACTATGGGACGGGCTCCTATGGTGCCTTCATTGTATCACAGGCCTCTACGACCGCCACTAGTGTTCCCGACCCCACACAGACTGAGGAGTCGCTCCGCCACCAGCAGAGTGTCGATGTGCAGATCGCAGCTCTACGTGACGAGATACTGCAGATGATGGGGGGCGCATACAGATGATTATGCGCTCATCTCACGCTTCGAGAGGCTTGAGGAAACTACTGAGGCGCTGCGACAGATGACCCACGCTACGCAGGAGGCTACGCAGGAGGCTACACAGCATTTAGTGGAGTAGATGAAGCAGTTCTAGGAGTGACCATTTGTTGGTACGCCGGGAGCATCGTCTACATCCGGCGGTACACGGGAGGACATGCTCGTCCACCTTTTGTCACCGGAGGAGTATCAGACGATCCTGTCATTGCGACGACAGTCATCTGGTCGCGCTCCTCTTCCAGCTCCGGCTCCAGCACCTAGTCCAGCTCCAGCATCGGGTCTAGCTCTAAGCGATCAATAGTTTCTTTTTTGCATTTTCGGACTGTACTATATTTTTTACTTTGTACGTATTTAGGGATATTTACTTTATTCGTTGAGGATATTTACTTTGTACGTATTTACGGATATTGACTTTGTTCATTGAGGATATTATTTATTAACATTGTTCGTTGCGGATAGTATTTTTTCTTTATATTTTTTGTATATTCTGGAATGTATTATGCGTGCCGGTGTTAAGTGTTCCACCGAGGGGGTCGGCGAACCCAAGGATCAGATTCTGTATTTTGTATTTTGTATTCTGTATTTTGGCTCAGGCTCCAGCTCTATTTGTATTCTGGAACCTGTTTTTTATATTTTTTTAACTTAGCGATATTTTGGAATGTCGCTAAATTTTTGCGACGTTAATAAATATCGCCAAAAGTGTCACTAAAATGCTGACGTGGCAACACGTGGCACCAAATCTGATGTTAGCACGTCGTCGCAAAAACGTCACAAAAGTATCGCTAAACGGCGACCACACGATAACGTCGCCATTTGCATTGCTAATTAGCGTCAACGTTAAAACGTCACAAATAACGTCGCTAATTATCAACGTTAATAACGTCGCTAAATAACGTCGCCATAGCGACGTTTTACAATATTTTCTCGTTTAGCGACACATTTTTTTCGTTTCCAAAACGTCGTGCAAAACGTTGCTAATTTCACTTAGCGACGTTTTCACCGAGTTTAGTGATGTTTTGGAACGTCACTAATCTGACAAGTTTTTGTAGTGTCTTCTACGAACCTTCGGTAATTACCCGCAAGTCCAAGAAAACTTCTCACCTCGGAAGATGATGTGGGAGAGGGCCATGCTTTGACTACTGTGATCTTCTCCGGATCTACCGATATGCCATCTCCAGTAACTATATGTCCAAGAAATGATACTTCCTTAAGAAAGAACTCACACTTGCTAAAGTCACTCATTTCTCAATGTTCCCAAAATAATCCGTAGACGCTGCTCATGCTCCTCTTGGCTCTTGGAATAAATCAAAATGTCATCTATAAAAACGACTACAAATTTGTCCAAGTACTGGTGAAAGATCTTGTTCATTAAATTCATGAAAACTGCGGAAGCGTTGGTCAAACCGAAAGGCATGACCAAGAACTCGTAGTATCCATACCTCGATTGAAAAGCCGTCTTCGCAATGTCCTCCTTCCGAACCTTCAGTTGGTGATAGCCCAATCGTAAGTCATTGGAGAAAACTTTTTCTCCACTCAGTTGATCGAATAGATCGTCTATACGGGGCAAAGGATACTTGTTCTTTACCATCACTGTATTCAAAGTTCTTTAGTCGATGTACATGCACACTGTCTCGTCTTTCTTAGGCACAAAAAGAATGGGCACTCTCCATGGTGACGCACTGGCACGAATAAAGCCTTTCTCCAACAAGTCGTCAATCTGAGTCTGCATCTCTACCAACTCCTTGGGTGCCAGACGATACACTTGAGATGAAATAGGCTCGGCTCCGAGAATAAGCTCAATAGAAAACTCAATGTCTCGGTCAGGTGGCAATCCTGACAAATCCTCGAGGAACACATCCTCGAACTTAGTGATAACAGGGTACAGAGGGGTGTCCTGCATCATCATGTGAGTCCCCAATATGGGTGCATCAAAACTCTCTCCTTTTTCTTTGGTGAACTCGAACTCCGTCGCATTCGATGGTCTAAAGATGATACTGCCCCTATGGCAGTCTATGAGAGCGAAATGTTGGCTCAACCAGTCCATTCCGAGAACCACATCGAATATCGGCATAGGAAATACGAGAAGTAGTGCTTTTATCTCTCTACCACATATCACTATAGGACAAAGTCTACAAATACTACTAACAGGTACAACTCCTCCAGTGAGGATTCTAATATTCTTAGATAAGGGTGTAATGGGAATGTTGTGTCTAGTGGCAAAACTAGTAGCTATTAATGAATGAGTGGCTCTAGTGTCAAATAATGTAATGGTAGGAAATAAAGCAACTAAAACTATACCTGCTATGACCTCTGCCTCTGCCTCTATATCCTCAACAGCAAGTGCGAGTGCCTGCCCATAATTCTGTCCTGGGCCCTGAGATCTGACCTTGTTGTACTGTACCCCTTGAGGAGACAATGGTGGGCGTGGTGCTCCTGCTACAGGCCGTGGTGCTGGAAGTACTGGGCTATAGGCCTCGAGTTCTGTCGTACATATACTATCGCCTGTTGCTTCGGACAGTCCTTGAGCATGTGTTGGTTGGATCCACATCTGAAGCACAATCCAAGGCGAGTCCTGCAGTCGTTCTAGAGATGTCCTTGCTTTTCGCAGTAATGGCAAACGGGCTTCTGATAAGGTGAGGGCCTCTGTTGATGCTGTCCTGTGGGCCTCCTGATAGGTCCTCCCTGAGTAGCTAGGGCTGGTGTAACTGCTGGTGTGTGGCCCCTCGATGTCTTCTGCTGCTCCTTGCAAAGAATCTCTTGAGCACGAGCTTCTTCCAAGACAACTGAATGGGAGACTCGAGACTGGATAGTCATATAAGACTTGAGCTCTGGTACAAGCCCCTAATGAAATCTCCTCGCCTTCTCTAGCTCTGTCGGAATCAGTCCTGCACAAAATCTACTCAGGCGATTGAATTCTGAGTCATACTCATCAACTGTCATATTCCCTTGCTTCAAATGAAGGAACTGGTCATATACACCATCTCGAACATGGATGGGAAAAAATCTCTCATAGAATAGATCATAGAACTGCTTCTAGGTGATCCCAGTGCCTAATCATCTCTATTTCGTCTTCCACCAGTGGTGGGCATTATCTTCTAATAGTAGGTCTACTGCTGTCATCCAATCTCGAGCTGGCAACTTGGATGCCTTCAGTAGCTTCTCCGTACTAATAAGCTATTGTGATACCTCTAGTGGCTTCTTCGTTCCTCTGAAGGCCTTGGGTTTCATGTTTGTAAAGTTTTTGATAGCGCCTTCATAAGGATGCAGAGCCGGTGCTGGTGTTAGTGCTGGTACCGGTGTCGGAGGTGGAGGTAGAGGCCTAGCCAATGCTGTTATTATAGTCTGTCTTATTAGCTCAGTCTGCTGCCACTGAGCCTGCATCATGGTATACATAAACTAGGAAGTAGGGCTCCCATCGGTTGGTGGTGGAGGCATCAGAGAACCCGACAGTGGTGGAAACTACTAAAGGAATAGTGGTGGTGGAGGTAGTGGTACATTCCCTTTTGGTGGCACAGTAGTGGTCTGCCCAGCCTGGCTGACTGGGGGTGCCGCAATCTCTGGATACACCATCGTCGACATCGTAGTAGGCTGTGACTGTCCTGGCTAGTATGGTATCACCGGAGTCATCGAAATATTTTGTTCCTCTTAGGTAGCCTCTTCACCAGATGTGAGGGCCAAGGCAGAAGTGCGTCCGCTTCTTAGATTCATACTGTTGGTACGAGGAAAAATAGGACGATATTAGAAAAGGTTAGATATGAGGTAAATCATATGATCAAGAAATTTTCGAAAAGGTCGGAAGTCAAAGGAGGTAGTAGTTCTGGATGAGATACTATTCCTATTCCTATATGCAGGCTTGTTGGGCACAGTCATATAACCCAACAATATTTTCTAAACCTGCATGGGCCACCACAAAAAATATAACACCCCAGTCCCAAAATACATAGGACCGAGTACGTGAACTTGCCAGCTGCACATATACGAAGAATACTCCAATATATGGAATCCTCGTATATGTACATAAGTTGTATAATAAATCATCAGGCCAGAATAATATAATCTAATCTTATCACAGCTCAACACAGAAGATAATAAAGTCCAGATAATAAATGAGTGTATCAAAAGATAGCCGGGTGAACATACGCACTCCAAACAGCCATAAAATAGTCTCATAAGATTGGAGTCCAAACTCAACAAAATATAAAGAAAAAGATGTAAAAATATCCACTAATGTCTTAAATAAGGAATAGACTAGAAATCAGTAGGAACTGCCTCGTCATCAATGTATAAAGGAATCCAAAGCCGCTCCGTACTCCTGTGGGAAGTCGTCTAATCCTGGAGTGATAACCAGGTCCTCAGCGGGACGTAACAAGATACAAGAAAATACTATGCCATGTAAACTGTGATATATAATATAAACGAAAGAGGATGCATGCAATAGGGTTCCTAACCAATCTACTGTGAATATGCAATTTGTGAAACAATTCTTCGACGCATGAGCCCTGGCTGTAGATGGGATCAACATAGTCCCCGTATAGGGCACCAGGGGCCTATGTCCATAACGTCTGAAGATCGTCAGAGGGCACCATGTGCAAGGGTATGTCTATAACGTTCTGGAAAACATCAGAGGGCACCTGGGGCCTGCGTCTCCGAAGGAGCGCACAGGTAATCAGGGAAGTACAAAGAAGCCCATACGTCAGGTATTGTCCTTTCCACACTATGCCTAGTATTATCATCTCCATGACTGATATGAATCTTTACTAACCGCCAAGTCTTCTAGTATGCAATATTATTGGAAGATACTCTTATCCGTCGTACGCTCCACACGTATCGGTGGCCAGCCGACTACGCGGGTATGTGTCCTATATGTGAGTCACAACACATGGTAAAGCAAGTGTCGAGGCCGTATGAGATACCAATACCTCATCAATAATAGGTGGTCACTAGACTAAGTCAATACAAGAGAATATAAATAAAAGCAAAAAAACGACTGATAGAGTCGCTTGTACCCAAGTGTGACTTGGATGCACAGTTTTATAATATCAACAAATAATAAATGCTGAAAGTAACCACTGAAAATAAGAATATAATAATCACAGAGTAAGGTGGCAAGATATCTTGCCTGGTGGAGCAAATGTAGCAAGTCCAAGAATCACAATAACCACAAAAAATGTCACAATCACCAAACGACTCCGGATGCTGAAACAAACATCAAACACATTCTTGGAATAAGTGATATACCTAGAAAACTCTAGTCTAAAATTCAAATTCTTAAACAGAGGCAAAATTATAATTTTGGGTCAAAACGATATCCGTCGTTGGACCCGTTTTGTACCAAAATGCATGCCAAAGTCTATGATCTCTAAAGTCATCAAACTACATATTTACGGATTCAGTTTGAGGAGACAAACCCAACCGTATGTCCAAAGTTGGATTTCGGCGGGCTGTGCACAAATTCGCCCATTAGAGCGGGTCGCGGGTCCGCCAAGTAGGCGTTCCGGTCGACCTTCTTAGAATCAAATCGAACTTGGCATACAGGACCAGAAAAATAATTTGGTCCTGATGGAAAAGTTTTGTGTTGATCTGATGAACGAGCACAAAGTAATGGTCAAGTTTGCAAAAGGTCGATACGGGGTATCTCGACGGATACACACTGATTTTGTCGCGCACAAGCAACGAAATCGGGTTTCATCAGTTCCCACACGTCGGCAACATCAATACGCGCCTTTCGATGTGTATAGTGCTCAACCACGTCTTTCGGTTTGTCGGGACATACGCCGTATAGGACAAAAATTTCAGTAATTTAATATTCTAAAAGCAGTTTTTCTCACATCTTTGAAATCAAATAACTTTCTGCGTTTCCAACAAAATTCAAATCTACAAGTTGAGTTCTAATCCTGGTTATGTTATCTTTTACTATTTTCAATTAATTTATTAAAACTCCTAATGCACAGATCGAAATCTGGCTTCCAAGTTGGTGTTCTAAAATAGTTTTTTGACATTACAGAAAAATGGTTTTTCTCCAACTTCATCTCGATTTTTTGAGCAAGTTAGAGGGTCATGTCGAAGTCCATCTGGGGGATCTCGAAGAGGGTCATGTTGGCTTTCTACACGAGTTTATGAAATTAAAAACGAACTTTAATAGGCAGAGAAATCGCAAGGGGAAGTCGAGTACCTTACTGCTTATTGCTGTTGCCATTGTTGCGCTGTGAGGCTGGGGCGCACGACTGTGAGGCTTACCAATGGTGGAGGGACGAGTAGGAGGAAGGGTGGAGAAGAGATTAGGGTTTGGGGTTTACAAATATCTCTCAAAAAGAAAGCAAGGGTTCGGTTCCCTTTATATGAAATTTGCTTTGGAGTATAAGTATGGTTTGTATTCATGCTGCTATTGTTCTTAAATGTGGTCGGCCCCCCCTTTTTGTGTTGTGTGGGGTCGGCCCCTCCTTACCAAGTCGAGGCTGCTGTTGTCTTTCGAATTGGTCTGCCCCTTTGAGTTGGGGTGTGGGGTCGGCCACTTGTATCTTCTTCTTTTTTTTTTACTAAACAACCTACTTTTATATATATATATATATATATATATATATATATATATATATATATATATGTATGTATGTATATATATATATATATATATATATATATATATATATATATATATATATTCCATTAATTACTCAAAATTTATAGAACTTAAATAAAAAAATTAAAACTATATAACTCATATAATTCAATATAAATATATATATGCCATATATACAAGTACATATAAACATACCAATTATTACCATAAATTTTCTAGAATACTAAAATTCCAAAATAAATTTAATTGATAACCATTTTAAAAAGTAGGGGGTTTACAAGATCGAGCACTACAGCGGCTCCTTTACTCCGTTGACGATCCGATGATGACATGAGACTTGCTCTGGCTTTCTGGTGTCTTCGATGGAACTCTAGGGTTGCCGATCAGGAGAACGTCGAAGTTGAAGATTTTAATAATTCTATGGATCTTCTTCTCCTAGTCGATCATGTTGTTGGAGGAAAACTGCTCCTATTTATAGGGGAGAGGGGCACATATGTGATATGCATTAGGGTTTCAAGATATGAAGGAATCTGTCGTCCTTGTACGGTGCGGGCTTCTATGGCACTGACACGTGGCAGATGTTGAGATTCCCTTCAAACGAGATCTCTGGGATTATAAAAATAACCGAAGGAGGTGACACATGGCGTATGCCGATTTGCTTGTTCGGATATAGCCGGGCAAATCTTAAGATTTTAGCACAAATTTAGATTTTGTGTAATCTTCGTCCGATATTTAAATCAATCTGCATTTATCAACTTGATCAATCACAATCCTATCTTTGAGACAGATGATTTAAGCAAACCGATTGGGTGGGACCATGCCATTTGTGCTTCAAGCAAGGCTGGCAGCGCTTCTGGATGATGAATAGACTGTGCTTCTGGAGACGATGGAACCTCTGCGCTTTAGGGCGACAAGTGGACTATGTTTCGAAGACAATGGGTCCTCTGTGCTTTTAGGGACAACGAGTAGGACGTATTTTGGGTAAGGTTACTGTGCTTTAGGGCGACGAATAAGCTGCACCTTCAGATAGACCATTTTACTGTGCTTTAGAGTAGCATTCGGGCATGTGCTGGAGGCAAACGGTGTCTCCCAAGTCTTTGCTAAGAAAAAGGAGCCGTTCAACGGGCCGGGTCAGAGCAGAGTGCTACGCCGTTGGAGTTAAGGTGGTGTAAAAATATCCCTAATCTGCGCCTAAGGTTGGCGAAGGAATGTAGCTGCACCTCTGGATTGATGGCATTGGCTTTGAAGTCTTCTTTTAAAGAGAAATGAATGACCGCTCCTTAATGAACGACTCCCTCTTAATTGCTACCGTTACTTAGGGAATTTCAAGGGGTCCTAGGATAGTCTAGGACTTAGTCGAATGAACTTGTTCAATGAGGTTCATCATAATGAGTCCTAGGTCCATCCCATTAATGTGAAAATCTTGACCGTCGGTCCTGTGACCTACATTTTGGACCACTCTCGCCCCTATATAAAGGGGGAGTTTCTTCTGAAGAGTCGCGTCTTCTTTCTGGCACCATTTACCACCATTTTTTATCCAGACTTAGCTTCAGACGGTCTCTGGCCTTGCATAAGTCGACTGTTGGTTGAGGATTCCTTTATTCAAAGGGGCTATGCCTCCGTAAAAGAACTGTTGAAGAGCCTTGGAACGTGTTGGAACGCTTCTCATGAGAAGTTCGAACCTGGGCGATGCCTTGGACGTCTTCGAGGTCTAGACGACCTAACTTGTGGGTGGATGGCCAACCAGAAGAGCCACATGTTCCAAGCCCTACCTATTCTTGGCTTTTGAGACCTTCTTCACCTTCTGGAAACCCAGGCCAATTGCTGCTTCAGGAAGTTGCTCGCTTCAGTCGAGTAGCTGATGTGCTTTTGGAGGGTTGCGCCCACAAGAAAGTCAGAATACGCTTCAATGGGGATCAATCTGCGTACCGAGAAGAAGGAGGACTGCACTTTGACGAAGACTAAATCCCTTGTAGACTCCTCTTGGCTTTGCTGAATCTATAACCGATCCTTTGTAGAAAAAGTAGGATTATTCTTTTACGTATAGCCTTGATTTATCTGTACTAGATCTTTGTAGGCATAACAATAACAGAATTTTCTTCCGTATCTTCTGTTGTCTTTTTAATACTCGGTCTGCTCCTTTGTATCATCTGTGATGTGGTGGAGGAATGTTATTAGTTGAGATTTTTCATGCTTCTACAGACTCTACTAGGGACTTCCGTCTCCTCCGACGAGAAGGTAGTGACGTAATCTGATAACAACCTGCTGGGGTATTCTCAGAAGATGCTTGTTGTGCGCTTTGATCGACAAGCTTTTGAAGATCTCCTCTCTAAAGGCAATTCGAGTCCTTCGAAGTGTCTAGTAAAGCCAAAGAAGACTCGACGTGTCTAGGTACCCAAGGCTGCTGTACCGAACGATAAAACTGAAGGAGATGCGCTCCAGGCTCCTTTGAACTCAGTCGTACTCAACATGCCTTCATCCACTACTGTTGTAACTCCTCAATCAACAATAATTACTGGGAAGCGCAGAGAAGGCCACCCTCTTAGGCTGTACGTCGGACAAAGGTGCAGCCGAAGAAGAAAGGAGTAGCGCCCCACCCGTGCACGAAGATGGGTGTGCAGGAAGGAACCTCTGTCTTTGACAGACTTGTCATTCCTCTAGGCAAGACCATGTTGGACTACTATGCACCTTCTAGTGATAGTACGAAGAAATACAAGGCAGCACCTACCTTGCGTGACCCACGTGCTATGATAATAATTAGACAAAAGCATGCATTGATAGTAATGCACGTAGCTGACGGCAAGATGTACCGAACTAGTTCGGGAGCTTCGATGCCTCAACCAACACAGTTCTCAAAGTCCCTTGTCACTTGGGCGCTCACGCGCGTGAACCAAGCCAGGAGGCAAACATCGTGATGACAGACTCATATGAATAGTGTGCCTGCGAATGTGATCTTTGTAACACCTAGTTTTCCAAATAAGGGTAATTTTAAACTTTTATAATTTTGATTAATCGATAATAAGGTTTAACTCATGTTGTAATTTTTGGTAATTTTTTAATCAATTTAAAACTATTTAAAATGTTGAATTGTGATTTTTATGGTTAACTAGTTAATCCCTAGTTTTGCTAAGCTTAAAGACTAACCATGGGGACCTAACCATGTGATTAGAATGACTATTTATAACTTTTTAGGCTAAAGGTATTTTGGTCATTTTGTGATTTTTGAATTATTTAGGATTTTGATTAATTGGTGAATTTTAGATTATTTTTAATAATAATTAAATTGATGTATTATGAATTTGGTCAATTTTCATATTTTAATATTTTCGAAATTTTTTATATTTTTAATATTGTTTTTATTGGATTTGTTTAGTCGGGTTTGTTTCGTCTCGTTTCGACTTGTATTGTGACCCGGGTAGCTTGAACTCTATATGGGACCCAATATTAAGTTAAGCATGGCTCACAAGACCCAACATTATTTTAGTTAATTAAACTAATTTTTATCATGTTAGAATGGTTAAGTTAGAGACTCAAAACTAGATCATTTTGACCCCAAACTTGAACCTAGTCTAGACTTAACCATATGAGACTAGAGAGGGGCAATTAGGACATTTTCCATTAGCCCTAATGGACTCTTTATGGCAGCCACCTTTAGGAGAGAATGATTCATTTCATTCATTACAATCTTGCCTCTTTTATTTTCCTTTTGTTCTTCCCCAATTTTAGAGAGCCTTCCCATTGATTTGATCTCCAAATCAAATCATTCCTTCACCAAACCTTCCCTCAATCATTCCCATTATCCAAGGGAAGGTTGCTACCAAGGATTGGAAGAGGAGTCCAAGGAGGAGTGTCTACTTTGAGGGATCTTCGTATCGGAGCCGTGTCCTAAAGGATTTCATTGGGATTCCACTCCCAATAGGTAAAACCCATCCTCTAAATCGATTTCCTTTGCATATAAATTAGTTTTGAATCCGTAGGATCCATCCTCATGCATGTGTCCCAGTTAGATTCAAATTTGAGGCCATTTGGAGCTCTCTTGAGGATTTTAGATATGTGTCTTGTGTCCTACTTGATAGATCCCAAATTAGGACACCCCATGTGTATATATGTATTTCTATAAACTGAGTTAACCTATAACCTTTTACACACATGCATTTATACACCCTTTAACATCATGTATCCCATGTCACATACACCTACCTATCACTAAATTTTAAAACATTAACACATATCCTTTCACACACATGCCAAACACACACATACTCACTTACTCTTTTACCTCTCTTTCTATATATATATATATATATATATATATATATATATATATATATATATATATATATATATATGTATCTGCCTATATATATAGCTTTCCTATATATATATCTATGTATATGAATATGTGAATGTGAATAATATATATACATTATATGACTAAGTTTGTTTGCCTTGTTAGCTTATGGTTTAGTTTTGTGCTTGGTTTAGCAAGTGACTTAGGCTATGAGTTAGTAGCTATCTTGGATACTTGATTTGTATATGCTTAGTTTGTTTAGACGTAGACTAACTTGTTTGACCTAATTTAGACTTGTTAGACCTAGTTTGACCATAGTTGACCTAGGTTTGACTTTCAGGGTTGACCAAGTTGACCAAGAGTTGACTTTGGTCTAGATTGACCTAGAATCATATAGAATGCATAGTAGAACTTCATATTGCCATTTTGTACTTGTTATGACTTGTGCTGTTCTGATTAGGAGCCAGACACCTCTCCTTGGACAGTATATTTACTTTGGACATTCAGACACCAGGCGAGTACATTCTCTGATCATTTCATATCCTGCATTAGGAGTATTTTCCTGCTTTAGATTACTTTACATGATGCTGACACGTTGGAAACACGGATTAGTACTATATGGATCTTGTTGTGCGATGTTATCCCCTTAGCGGATACATCGGGTATTCGTGTTCGTATACTTTATCGTGAACATCGTGTACTCCTTGTATTTGTGACATTCGTGTACGAAACATGTGAAATCGTGTATAATCATGTATTCACATGACCTTCGTGTACAATAACATAACTTAACTAGATCCTTGTGTATTAATTGGGGCGGGGGAGTAGAATTGGTTATGTATTCAATCCAGTAAATTACTCGTGTACAACCTCTGTAGATTACTCGTATACAACATCGTGCCATCTACATAACCATCTTGTGCTCTGAATCACTAGCACTGTTAGTTCTCTATATACTATAGCTATTTATTTACAGTCTCTCTCTTTTTATCATGTTATTCCTTCAGTATCTTGTATCTTACTCTCTAGCATGATTATATATCCTGACCTGCTATGATTTGTTGAGATGTACTGTGCTCGCTCCTGTCCTGACTGGACCTGTTGATAAATTTTACAGATAGCCTGGAGGTTGCCTGCTAGCCTAGAGGAGACACAGTAGAGGTTGTATAGATAGCTAGGGTTTGCTTATAGCTTATTTTCAGTTGTCTTGAGTTGTATTTATTTTATGGATTACTGTATTTGAGCTTTGAGATGTATTTCTGGGTTGGTGTATCTTAGACACTTAGACTTCTATCTGTTGTATCTCTTTTGGATTTTATGTTTTATCTATCTTCCATTATGCTCTACCTTAGATGTGATTGAGTTTACATTCTGCTATGTCACCCCCATTCGGGGAGTATAAACTGCTTAGCCTTATATTGTTAGATGCATGAGACCTAGGATAGCGTTCTACCGCCGACACTGCGGCGTAGGCTGGACGTACCTACGTCTCATGCCCTTACTCTAGGGTGCGAGTCATGACAATCTTCACAAGCCATCATCTTCTTTTGGCCTAAGCATGTCTCATGCGCAGGAATGGAGTCGTTGAGCGCATTCCTCACATCTTCACTCATGTACAGGGTGACTGCACGTATGAAGTGAGTGTAGAAGTGAATACCTCTCACTATGACTTGTGTGACATGATTTCTAACAAACATAAGACAGAGGAGGTCTCTGCTAGCCTTATTCTTTGAATCCTTAAGTTTGAACCGTACATCGTTATTTATGACCACGCATTCACTAGCCTAAATTCAGAATAAAGTAAACTTTTAAAAACTTCTCTTTGGAAAAAATATGAATTAAAAATTGTAGGAAGGTGTACTCTCTACCCATATCAACTTGACATTAGTGTTATATGGGTTAGATAGAATAATTTTATAGGCTAGCTTGTATAGTTTGATGATGTGTATTCACAATATAGGTCTTGGACACCAATACGGACTTGATTTTTTACTTTCTGCTCAGGACCATAGGCGAGTACTTTCTCGGATAGTTTTCATTATTTTGATGCTTTATATAAATTCAGTTGTAGTGTCTTACTTGATTTCTGACATGAGGATACACGGACTAGTATATATTGGATCCCATCATGAGATGTTATTCTCGTTTTATTCTGGTATACTGGTACTTGCTTGTTATTGTTCTTGTACTCGTATAGACACCAATTTGGGAGTGGATTGGCCCCCTGCTTCTTGAATTTTGTATAATAATATGACATGATTGGATCTATTATACTATTCGAGGATTAGGGAGCTATTATAGTTCATGTGATCATACCCAAAACTATATGTGCATAGCTCACCCTCACCACAAAGAATTTCACCATTACATACATTACGTCTTCTATATCTCGACCGCATCATCCAGTTGCAGGTCCGAACGTCAATGCAGTCGCACACCTCAAAATGCTACGGCATTCCCTACCTTAGCGCGTTCAAATGAAGCTCTGCCGCGAGCAATCTATTACATGCTTCATGCAAGAAATCTGGTGGAAGATTAGTACTAATCCTCTTGCGTACTAATATTGACCCACATTACTAAACCGACATTAAGTAGATATATTGAATCATAAAGCATACAATTTAGTGATCTTTCTATCTTTGCCTTAGGATCAGTTTTATAGCATATTCGAAAGCAGTAAAATATGTTAACATGGCAAGCATGTTATTTGATTCGCATAAGCAAGCAGGCAACCATATCAATCTTGTGTTGTTTCGTGACTTCTTACCAACTTTGACGCACTCACCCTTGCCTGACATAAGAAGAATACGCCTACCATCTTTTTATGTCATGTTATAAGTGATCTTGTGCAGGATCACTGTGTGCTTGCACTTTCAGCCCACTGTTATTTAAACTATATAAAGGTCACTAGCATTCCAAGCCAGAATGGACTATATTTCTCAAATCATATATGTAAGACGGTAATCACTCTATGCGGTTACTAACTATAACATCAGAGGACCCCGAATTACTTGGTAAGTGGCTTATCACATCAATAGCAGGTCGCAAGCCGTCTTATTGAAGTGCACCATCAATACCAATTTTACTGAATTATCCCTCATAGGCTGAATGGTCCCAGCGCCATGGCGTACCACGTTCGAAGAAAGGTACCACCCGTGTATGGGCTATATATCTTAAGTCTATTTGACCATGCAACACACATCACTAGCATACAACCAAACAATTAGCCTATCTTTATTTTCATTGGCATAAGGCCCCAACTCAATGTTCACCAACTAACGCCATGAAGGCCATGAACATTTCGAAGGAACCATGCCATATTCTACAATTCCGTCACAATATTCATGCCACAACGGTTCTTTCCGCAACGAAACCATCTTTTATGAGTCTCGTGCACATATACACGCTTCTACACATTTATTCACTTTTCTTCGAGTCGTGCATTCGATGCACGCGCCTCCATACCGTATTTTTAGGTTTATATACCTTAGTATTCAATGTTCATAGCTCGTACACTAGGGCAATCGCCTCAATTGTTCTTTCGATGTTGTAGCCTTCAAACTTGTGCTCGAGGGCACGAATGACTCGTGCATAGAGGCACTTGATAATACAGTTATCCTATGTTCTTATGGCTTGTGTACCGAGCCGCTCGCCTTTGTGATATTTTAATGTTCAATAGCGACTCGTATATTTGATGTACATTTTATTTCAATTGTTCTATCTAGTGTTCGACATACACCACGATTTCTATCCTTCAAGGCACGCCCATGGTCTCGATAGGTTAACTTAGCATACAATAGTACATTTTACTTAGGCATGATAGAGTAGGAAAGAAGGGTCAAAGTCCTCCCACCTTAAGTCGATACGCCTTTTCGTTTCGTCGAGCCGATGCGTCTCGATTTCATAACTTTGTTGCACGGCCAACTCTTCTGACTTAGCCTTTGAGCACTTCATGCTTCGTGAATTATCCAACCGATTTGGCTTACCGTGCCTATGCCTCAGTCCGTTGTGAGGTGGCAATTTAGTTTTGCGGACTTCGTCGTAAATAAGGCAAAATATCGACCTCTTATATTTCAGCGTAAACGTATAGCCTATACACAAAACCAACTAAAATTAATATTCGTTCGAATCAAACTTATACGTTGCATTAATTCAATTTCCTAGAATCTTTGAACCTACTCAATGCTTTCTAATGGGCCAACTTAACACTTGCATCGATCTTAATCGATGCATTCCTCGGGTCAACATAACTATTTGCATTGATTCGCACCGATACATATTTCGGGTCAACGCAACTCTTCGAGTCAACGACTCAACGTAATGTACCACACGAAGCGGCGTATTACATAATATACCACTCAAAATAAGGTTTGTCCTCGAACCGAAACCAACACTCAATTTAAGTGTTTCTCTAGATCGTTTCACGATCTTGTCCAACTATCGTTGTTCCGTTTCAAACACTCGTGCAAGCTTTCATTAACTTTAAGACTTTCCTGCAGCTTGATTTGAATTCAGTATACAACTTGATTTGGATCATTACACATATTCAAGGCATCCCAGAAATATATATATTTTAGCCAAGCCCAGTAGTAGAAAATTGGAACAAAGCTAACAGGTAAATTTTCTATCCTAGATACTTGCTATCTCGTACCCTCGATCGGACTTAATCTCTAGCGACCATTCTCACATTTCTATCGCTTATGCATATTCGATGCGTACGTGATTATCCAACAAAAGTCACAGCATGCGATGCAATTTGAAATCACATTTCTCATTTCATAAGTTCCGTACTGACCACCAAACCATGTGTTTCGTTAAACCGTCGTGCATCCGATCACAACGAGCTTACGTAACGCCTTGCGTTCAAAGTCTGTAATGTCCAGTCCCAAAATACTTAGTACTAAGCACGTAGATATGTCAGCTGCATACATATGAAGTATACTCCAATATATGGAATCATCGTATGTATACATAAGCTGTAGAATGCAGTAAACCAAGACACTAATCTCATCCACAAATAAAGAATAAAGACTTTATAATAAACTCATGAATTATCTTTACAAGTTGTTAGGCGGAGACAAATCCACTACCAACGAAAAGAGAGAAATACATGATAACAAAATTTTGTCGAGCGATGCGAAGACGATCCAAGCATAATCATCCTCGAAGGAAAGGGCCTTGGCTAGAGCACCTGCGAAAACCACAAAAGACATACATGGAGAATTCACCAAGTCTACAAAGGGACGTAACAAGATATAATAAACAACATGCCAAAAATACTGAATATAAAATATGCCACAAATAAAAGTAAGTGACAAGACATCAATAAGGTAACCTAACCGTACTAAAGTGAACATGCAGTTGAGAAACAATCCTTTCGATGCCGATGCATGAGCCCTGACTGTAAATGGGATCAGCATAGTCCCCATATAGGGCACCAGGGGCCTACATCTGTAACGTCCAAAGATCGTCAAAGGGCATCATGTGCAAGGGGGTACGTCCATAACGTTCTGGAAAACATCAGAGGGCACCTGGAGCCTGTGTCTCCGGAGGAGCACAGGTAATCAGGGAAGTGCAAGAAGCCCATACGTCAGATATTGCTCTTCCCACCCAATGTACCTATCAAGTCGCATCCGCGATCATGTACCTCTACTAACTGCTATGTCTCCTAACATGCCTCTATCAGCAGTTAGACCTAACGCATGCGCACGAGTGATCAGCCAACACGCAAGGACCTCTACATGTTACTCATCTCACATATACTCGTGGTACAACTGTGCCGAGGTATATGCGATACACTATAAATGGTAGTCCCTTAACTCTAAGTCTATATGCAATCAAAGGATAATAAATAAAGTAAGCTAATATCACTGAACAGGCAATAAATCGGGAACTGTAATAATAGTACAGCTAGAAGAACTGGAAATAAATAAATAATGATACGCAATAAATAAAATGCAGACTAATTATAAACAGTAAATTATGGCAAGGTATCTTGCCTGGTGGGACGCCCAGTGTGTTGCGATACTCTACAAGTTCCAATTGTCTTATAGCCAGAATTGACGAAAAGGTTCCGAATTTATGGGAAATTAGGGGTATATGGTTAATCACGATCAATGCTCAATAACAAGGAGAATTTAGGTAGATAGACACATATACAGATTTTGAAAATATTTATAGTCCTTGATAAATAGTTTTATATAAATACTTGGAAATATCATGAAATCATTTCAAGATAAAGACTAAGTTTTGTAAAATAATATTTTAGGTCAACATCTATATTTCATAAAATTACTTTTAGGTATATACAACATAATCCTAGAAAATTTGTTAATACTAAAACATATCTTTTGTTAAGATGTAACATTTTCCCTCAAAAATAAGCAGGCAAAATACTAAAATATTAAGCAATTTTTGAAATATTTAATATTACTAACAATACTAAAAGAAAATTTTATAAATATTTATGATAACCTTCTTATTAGTTAATCTATACAACCATAGATATTGTACTTAAGAGTAACAGATTTTAGGAGTAAAAATGATAATTATATACTTAGTTAATCATATATGTAACTGTTCTTATAAAAATTTAATTACTTTCGCCAACACAAGGAAAACAAAAGGAACCAAAAATTAACTAATAATAATTATACTAAATATAACATCTGAAAAATCTACACTTCTTCAGTAATAAAGTTAACAATTACTATTCATTCCCAAAATCAATGAAAACCAATCAACAAACTAAGGAAAGAAGAGAGAGAGATGTAATTTAGTAGAAGAAGGGAGAAAGATGTGAAGGAGGAGATCGAATGGGAGCAAGGGGTGGAGACACGGCTCACCGGCCCGAAGAGGGGCACGCGCAGCTCCGGTACGCTCGACGGAGTCGCGGTGGCCTGGGGATCTCGGTCGACGGTCGCTGCGGGCGGCACAGGTTTGCAGCGGAGGCGGCGCAGGGTTGTACGTGGCGACAGTGGGTGTGGTGGCTGCATTTTTGTTTCTTTTTTTGCTGTAGTTGGGGTGATGGTAATGGGGGGTTCGATTTGGGTCGTGGTGGCCGAGGTGGCCACGACGGGGTTTATGTGGTAGCAGCTGGTCGACTTGGCCGGGGTCGAGGGTGTGCTATGGTTGTGATAATGATGACGATGGTGGCAGAGGCAGGGAGATAGTTTGTCGGGGGTGACGGTGGCGAGGTGGTGATGAATTGGCTAGGTCTACGGTCGGTGGTCGGGCGTGTGTGGTCGCAGGGGACGGAGCCAAGCGGTAGGACGATGACGATGGTGGTTAGGCAAAGTCGAGGTCAGGTTATCGTGGTAGTAGGGTGGTGTCAATGGAGCCAGGGAGCGTGTGGTGGGGTGTTATGGGGGTGGTTGTATTGTGTCGAGAGTGTTCGACACAATGGGGATGGAGGTCCGGATTTGTCGGCCTCGGGTCAAAAATTTATGTATATAAAAAATATAGTAGATGGGAAAGGCGCGGACACGGACACAATGTACAATGGTTGTGGTAGAAAATAGGGTTTTGGAATTGATGGAGAAAAGAATAAGAAGTCTCATCTTATATGGGGGTGAAGGCTCTAATTGGATATGGCTTCGCGACGTTTTAAATTCCCCTTAGATATTCCACTATTTAATTCAAATCGATCTAAAAGCAATTTGATCCGATCCAAATCCAATATAAATAATTCAAATTTAAAGATATATTGGAATCAAAGCTTTTTCAAATTAACTTATCGTAATTTAAATAAATAAAACTAAATATCTTTTCCAAATAATAAAATATAATATTAATAATTAATTTCAAAAATCATAATAATTATATGACTTTAAATTCATGTATCATAAATCTAGAATAATATAGAAAACTTACTTTCTAAATTACCAATAATTAAAATAGACTTCCAATAATAAATAAGTTTTGGAAATTTCTCAATGTGATGCTTTGTGTAACTTTTTAGCAATAAAATAAATAAAAACATTTACCACCAATTATTTGAAAGCTATATTTTTATATAAAATATTTTCTAAAAATATGTACCTCGCACATATTCGCACTCGCCGAGCAAAACGAAAATACAAATTCGCACGCGACGCACATTTATATGCGACGTATAAATACGAAGTATAAGTAAATACCGTTAAATACTAATTTATAAAAAAATTATAGTAGAAATTTAGAGGGTTTACATCCTACCCAACTTAAAAGAATTTCATCCTCGAAATTTAGGAAAAATTAGGGTAGGTAGGCTTCAGGAGATAGGAAGAGTTTAACGATGAGAAATCACGATTTAATTCATCAGACGAGAGAAGAGACGATATTCAATGAATATTTTTAAATGGTTAGAAGATAGTTAATGCATGACAACCTATCAAGGTTTTAAAATTTATCAACGCTACATTTTTCCTATAGGCATACAACCTCATACATATTTCCTATAGGCATGCGACCTTATAAATAGACAATAACTTCTTCGATCTCAGTTTTGAATCGTAACCTACTGAAATATCAAAGGTTCTTCAAAGTTAGCATTTTCTTTCAATTTCTTTAAAGCAGTACTTCCTTTCCTTTATTCGAATTGATAGTTGTCCTTAAAATAATCTCAACACTACGTAATTTCTTGAAGCGTGCTCATGTATATCGACCTTCAAATGATGTTTTATTTAACTCGCATAAATAATTGATACCTTAAAATATTTTCATACGCGATATCTCATAATTAGAAATCTAATAAGTCACAAAACTTTAATATTCAGTCTCCATCTTTCAACCTAACTTTATATTCTCTCGAGCTTTAACCTTCTTGAAACGTTAGGATCAATAAATCAATTTAGTTAAAATATATGAATTCACAAACATAATCGCAAGACCTTTGATAAGTCCCTACTTTTCGTTTAATATTTATGATACTCTCCTTCCTACATATTTTCTCTCAAGCTAACTTCCTCATGCAAAATTTTCTTTTACATTAAAATTTCTTCCCTCAATTTAGTCAAGAGTAAAGTTAGTCACCTTAATATGACCTTCATATTTACAATCATTACATAGTTAAATTCTTAATCATTAAGAGTTTAAGAAATTACACTCTTCTTTAAATCTAATAACTTCAAGCACCCTATTTATCATCTCATAAAATTTTTCTTAACAATAGCTTTCCACAAGAAATTTTTCGATCAAGAAGTTTACTCTCATTTGATCATAAATGTACTCCGTCTAATAGGTTTTACCGCAAGATTTCACTTACGAATATTCAATCATCTTATTCAACTTTTTATCACTACTCTCTTCGAGGATTTCCTAATCTAACATGTTTCCAACCAAAGGATGTCATGATCAAATTTCATCTTCGCATAAGGGAATCATATAAGAACAAGGTTTACGTGGATCATGAAGAAGTTTATAAAATTTTTCCAAAGAGGGAAGCAAAACAACTCGGTTAGGTTCAATAGTCGTGGTAGAGGTTTGGACAATAAATAAAGGTCGCTAATTATCGCATGAAGAGTAAAAGACGTTATGGGTCTAAGTAAATCAAGATAATAAAAGGACAAGGGTCAAGTAATCAAGGTAAAACACAAGGTTAAGAATTTAAGAAATTAAGTAGATCACCCTCATATATTGGGTCGAAATAATTGAGTCAAGGTTGAGTCCCTATCTGTAATCGAAAAGTATTCCGGTAACATAGTAATGGTTATAGTTTAGCCTTTCGACCGGAAAGTCGTATCATGAAAATATAGCACAAGGGGACGTGTTTTAGTGGGACATGATATGTCTACATGAAGGTGGAGTCGTCTATGTCTTGTATATAAAATTTGTTGGAAGGAAAAGTCTAATGTTGTGCTCCAAATATCAATGTCACGATAGGGGATATCAAAGGATTTAAATATAAAGTGGGAGTTCAAGAGGTGCTAATTAATGCAAAAATAAAAGGATCAAGTTAAAGCATAAAATAAAGATAATTAAGAAATCTCGTAGATCAAGGTAAAATAAGTTAGGAACACGGTTTATAAAGAGAAGATGGTCTCCTAGATGGGGTACGATCAATGAATGATCTAATTACTCTTCAAGATTCAAACAATTAAATTGTCACGATAAAATATCTAGATTTGAGGGAAGGTAGAGTAAGTCAAGATTGAGAAATAATCACATGGTTTGGTATATGACTAACTACACTTGAGTATATACACCTATCATGGTCATGAGTGACATGGCAATTAATGTGGACTACTTGTATCCCATTAGGGTGACCTTGTTTGGTACTTGGTTCTCTACCAAGGTGAGATTTAAATCAATAAGTTCGAGCTTCCACAAAAGTCTCTCAATATAATTCTCAAAATAATCTACCAAAATTTCTAACCATTTTAAGTTGTGAAACATAATCAAAATTTAAAATTTAAATTCCTTTAATTAATTTCAATTAACTCTTATCATATCCAATGCATCACAAACTAATCCTTCAACATTACTAGTTGTTTGGAGGTTTTATCAATATCATAACATTAGGGTTTCAACCATTTTTAACAAATCTTTAGATAACTCTTAGCATATCACAAATCAATCTCCATATACCCTCTCTTTTTTTCCGCAATCAAAATATTAAACTCAAAATCTAAATAAATTTATCAATCATAGATCGTATGACACAGGTGGAAATTTAAAAATTTTCCTCAAATCAATTTCATATCCTCAAAAATATAAATAGCTATAACCCAATAATTCATAAATATTTTCTAAAACCTTCAAAATCAAAGACTAATTTGTTTTCTCAATCTTTTATAAAATCTATCGGTCCTCTCGTGATTATCACCTAGTAGTATAAAATCATGGCAATCAGTAATATTGCTACTACTGTCACGACCCGCACCCAGTATTTGGGCAAGAATCAGTGTACACGCCCAGCCTACGTCGCAGAGTCGGCGGTAGAACGTTGTATCAATATGATGAACAATCCACGCAGTAAAATATATCACAAGAAAACAAGTAATTCTAAATACCAACTCAGCTGCCATGAATAAGAATAGACTTGTCTCAAAATGAAAGAAAGTCTAAAACAAAGTAATCTCTACTACATGTTTCGACTCATCTCATAAAATCAAATACAAGGTCTCAGCACTAACAAATGTCTAAGATAGAGCAGCGGGGTCAGCTGCGGAATAATTCTCCTGGTAAACAAGGTCCGTCTCTAAGCCATCCCCCACAAATGGGCCATACTCCTCTGGACACACGATCTCGTCGCCTTCACCTAAAATTTGTTTGGTTACCCAGTCAGGATGGAACGAGTACAATTCACTGAGTGCAGTTCCAAATATATGAAGATGACTATACAACAGGGGTTAGCTTTTAGACATATGAATCATAAAATAAAATTGAAGAAAAATAATAAAACTGAATAAGAACAGAAATGAAAATGCAGTAAAATACTCACCCACGGACTGACTGAAAATACCTTTGATATGTGATCGGTCTTGGGACAATTATACGACACTGTATACACTGTCTAAAGCTACACTGTCTACATTATACTGTCTAAATTACACTGTCTACATTGTATAAATTGCACTGTCTATAATTAAAAAAGCAATAGAGATCACTGTCTACACTGTCTATAAAATTAAGCAATAGTAATCACTGTCTACACTGTCTACGAAAATAAGCAATAGTAATCACTGTCTACACTGTCTAAGGTCGGATCACATATCTTTGGTATTTTTACTTCCCGCCATGACAAGGAACAAAATCATAAAAATTGAAAACATATATCTATCGACTAATCATTGCTGTATAGTAAGGATCAATAAATAAAAACAAACAACAAACTGTACTCGCCTGGCGTCCCGAGCTGCTGGCACTGGTCAGAATCTAATTCGAGGTCCAAGGAACCTATTTAATGAATCACAAAGTCAAGATATAATTCAACATAAAAGTGATTTACCTACAAATTGGTTTCATTGCCTAGTGCCTACCCTATTACCCCTTTCCATTACTCTAATGAACCCCCCAGTTATCTAAGTTCAGATTTAACTTCACCTACTAAGAGCTTTCTGTTGGAAACAGGATAATCTCTGCCTCTCTACTCTATATGTGTCATAATCAACTTGTCCTCCTGGATACCCCTGAATTCTGTTACTTGTATTCTCTGTTGTTATAGGTATAGGTTCTATGGAATTGAGTTAAGGGTTCAAGTTTCATCATCAGACCCCAAGTTCTCCTGTAGTACCCTGAATCTCCAGTTTTCAGCAATAGCTTCTAAGCTCTGAACTGGATGGGTATGCTGTGCTTCAATTTGCATCAGTGCAATTTTAGTATTATGCATCCTATCTAAAACTTACACAGCCCTTTATATGGAAACATTTTGTCATATTTCAAGATAGTGTCCCAAGACATTGGTTCTAGGACTCATAAGTAATAGGCTGGATTGAAATACTCCTGGTTGTGAAGTTCCAGGGTTAGCACCAAAGTATTCTCAGGTTATACTCTGTTTGAACACAGATAGACACATGGTGTCTGATCTGGAAATGTTAACCCTGGGAATTCCTATCCAGTTGCTCTATTTTCTGAGCTCTAGTATAAGTCTCATATTGTTAAAACAATAGACTTTGGTACTTGATACCAATCTGTCCCTGTGATATCTGATGTAATTTCCTATCTAAGGGTATTCTCCCTGAAACCGATTTAAATGGGTAGGGGGATTGATATAGCCTGAACTATATCCTGAGTGTAATCTTCTGAGTTGCAACAGGGATGAATTTAAAACCAAATAACCACAAGTCCTTGCCAGATGTGGCAACTTGTGGAAATTTGACTGGGGTTGGAATCTGGGCTACACAGACCCATTGAATAACAACTTGCTAGCTAGAACCCTATCAGATTTTCCTACTAGTATCTAAATTTCTCCACAAAGCAATTGTCCATCAGCAATTCAAGAGTACAAGAATTCATATGTCTGTACTTAGAAAAACTCTAGTGAATCCAGTGGACACATCCCTTGTTTATCATAGAACCAGGAATTGATCCTAGGCAAATCCAGTAGTTATTGACTTGGAGATGTCCTATTCTCGGGACCTGCCACTTTGGTATCTGATTACCTAGTGTGTTGGTCCCCATTGACAGGTTTCTAAATTCAGGAAACAATTAGAAGGCTATCCTAGGTTACTCTAGTTTGATAGGGCATGTTCTTTATAGCCTTAATCTACTGTCCAGGCGTATCACTCCCTGTAGTCCTTGGTACCAATATGTGTATCCATGTGGTTGTATTACTTGGTGCCTAAAACAGTCCATCCTCTTTCTAAGTCTGGAATACAACTCTTGTCACAACTGAAATCCACAAGTACTCAAAGGATAATACCCTCTGGTTACATAACCATTCACTTGGGTACTGCTTCCACAAATACTGTAGAGGACTTCTCCTAGTGTAGAGAAATCTAGTACTAAAAGTGTTCCAAGTTCAACTAAGGTTGTGGGGACAATCGAGTAGGCCTGCCCCCATCCCTTAATGACTCTGTCCTGCTCACAGCCTGCAGGCTAGGGTGTTTAGGGTTCCCAGGACAACACATGGGTGCAAAGATATCCCTAGTGATGTGGGACAACACAAGGAATCTTGTGAGTGCCCTTATTCATATTTGACAGATGGTTCAACCTGTTATAAAGCATTACGAGTTACTGAACAACCCTTCCCCTGTGTCCATCTAGGTAGGTTGTCCTAGGGGTATGTCAACATCGATAGAGAAAGATTAATTGCTCAGGATATGGCAGGAATGAGAAGGTATGATTTACCTGGAAGATGTCTGCTGTGGTGAAACTCCTCTAAGATTGAAGAACACAACTTCTTCTTCCTTGCAATTTCTGATTCAGCCTACTGGAGTTTGGTTGCAAAGGTTCTAGGGTTTTATTTTTCTAGGATCGAACTTCCTTTATATGTGCTTGGGAATCCTGATCATAAGGATAGAGGGAATCCCATTTGAATTTGATTTGGGAAGATCTACTTCCTGGTACACTAGGATTTGAATTAGTTTTAAACAGGGTTTGCATATTTAAAACACAGCCCTCCCTCGAATATTTCACTCTGGCATTAGGAGTTTGAAACCTATAAATGCACTTAGCCCCCTAGCATTTGTACAATTAGCAAGAAAACCCAATATATTGAATGTTTTAGAAGGATACTAGATATATCTGCTAATAGGAATCATGAACCTTGATTGCTTTTAAATGATAACTAAATAATTGAATAATAATAAAGTAAATAAAAAAAGAAAAATTTAGCTGGGGCTCACAAGTCTATCCTCCTTAATTTAATTTCGTCCTCGAAATTTAGCTTAAAAAGTAATATAAAAACCGTACCTCAGTCCTCAAAGAGGTAGGGGTAGCGCTCACGCATCTCATCCTCTCTCTCCTATGTAGACTCGCCCGGGGAGTGGTGTCTCCACGCGACGCGAACCAAGGGAATCACTTGATTCCTCAGCACCTTCTCTCTACGGTCCAAGATCTCCACAGGCTGCTCCTGGTAACTGAGACTCGGTCCCACCTCGATCTCTGAATGGTCCAAGACATGGCTGGGGTCCGCCACGTATCGTCGCAGCTGGGATACGTGGAACATGTTGTGAACTCCTTCCAGTGCAGGCGGCAAGGCTAATCGGTATGCTACTGCACCAATTTTCTCGAGAATCTCAAATGGCCCAATGAAACGGGGGCTGAGTTTGCCGCCTTTACCGAAACGGATAGTGCCACGTGTTGGAGAAATCTTCAAAAATACCAAGCCTCCGACCTAGACGCACAAATGTTAACACTAAACTCATAATTACATATTCAAATTAGTCTTAAGGAATTTCTATACCTCAAACTCTAACGGCCTACGGTGACAGTTGGCCCAGTGTTTCTGCCTGTCCTGAGCTACGCGAAGCCGCTCTCTAATCAACTTGACCTTCTCCGCAGCATCTACTACCATCTCTGGTCCCAACAGTGCACGTTCTCCTACATCGTCCCAAGACAGCGGGGTACGACATCTCCGACCATACAACACCTCAAAAGGGGACATCTCGATACTAGCTTGGTAGCTATTGTTATAGGAGAACTCTACGAGATGAAGGTGGTCCTCCCATAAGCCGCCAAAATCTAGCATGCATGTCCGCAGCATATCTTCGAGCGTCTGAATGGTCCGCTCCAACTGTCCATCCGTCTGCGGATGATAAGCAGTGCTGAACTTGAGCGCTGTGCCCAAACTGGCCTGTAGGCTCCTCCAAAAATGAGATGTGAACCTGTTGTCACGGTCCGACATGATACTCTCTGGAACCCCATGTAGCCTGACTATCTGCTTCATATAGAGTTCCGCCAGCTTCTCCGTAGACAACCCCACTTTAAATGGAATAAAGTGGGCCGATTTGGTCAACCGGTCAACGATGACCCAAATCGCATCCTTCCCGCCCGACGACCGTGGAAGACCGGAAACGAAATCCATAGTGATGTGTTCCCACTTCCACTCGGGTATCGGTAGCGGCTGCAACAATCCTCCTGGTCTCTGCCTCTCGGCTTTGACCTGCTGACATACGAGGCACCTAGAAACGAAGCGAGCTACTTCGCGTTTCATGCCATACCACCATACGTGGTTGCGCAGATCCCTGTACATTTTATTGGCTCCTGGGTGTAGAGAATACTGGGAACGGTATGCCTCCTGCAACACTTCTTCTCTCAACTCCCCACTAGGTACACAAAGTCTCGTCCCGTGTCGCAATGAACCATCCTCTGCAATAGTGAAATCATCCCGCGATCCAGCTCGTGCTTGTGCTATGATTTCCTTTAGTTGTTCATCCTGATGTTGTGCCTCTCGAATCCTGTCCATCAACCCTGACTGAATCTGCATGCCCATCATCTGCATCTCGGCTCCTGGAATGACGATCTCGATGTCCAAGCTCTCTAAATCCGCTAACAAGTGACGATTTCGAGTCAAGCACATTGCTACGGGATACCTGCTCAAAGCATCCGCAACAACATTGGCTTTTCCTAGATGATACTGCAGTGATATGTCATAGTCACTCATCAGCTCAAGCCACCTGTGCTGCCTCATGTTCAACTCCTTTTGCGTGAAGACGTACTTCAAGCTTTTGTGGTCAGTGAAGATTTCCACCCGCTCTCCGTACAAATAATGTCTCCACAGCTTCAAGGCGAAGATCACGGCTGCCAACTCAAGATCGTGAGTGGGATAGTTCTTCTCATACGGTCTCAACTGTCGAGACGCATAGGCTATCACTCTCTTGTTCTGCTCTAGGACACAGCCCAGTCCTTTGTCCGAGGCATCACTATAAATGGTGAAACCTTGATCCTGAAGGCAAGGCTAAGATAGGGGCTGTTGTCAATCGCTTCTTCAGCTCATCAAACGCAGCCTGGCAGTCTTCTGTCCATACGAATTCTACATCCTTCCTTGTGAGTCTAGTAAGCGGCTCTGCAATCCGGGCGAAGTCCCATATGAACTTTTGATAATATCCTGCTAGCCCCAAGAAACTCCGTATCTCTGCCACTATAGTCGGAGTAGACCATGCTTCCACTGCTGTCACCTTTTTCGGGTCGACGGATATACCGTCACCAGTCACCACATGACCAACAAACTCTACCTTGTCCAAGAAAAACTAATATTTCGAGAGTTTTCCATAGAGTTTCTCCTTCCTGAGGGTCTCTAGCACGATCCTCAGGTGTTCCTCGTGCTCTTCCGGTGTTTTCGAATAGATAAGTATGTCATCGATAAACACCACCACGAACTTGTCAAGGTACGGATGGAATACCTTGTTCATCAAGTTCATGAAAACTGTCGGGGCATTTGTCAATCCGAACGGTATCACCATGAACTCGTATTGTTCATACTTGGTCCGGAAAGCGGTCTTCGGTATGTCTTCCTTCTTCACTTTCAACTGATGGTATCCCGACCTCAAATCTATCTTGGAGAATACCCGCGCGCCGCTCAATTGATCGAAGAGATCGTCTATCCTCGACAGTGGATACTTGTTCTTGATAGTGTGGTTATTCAAGGTTCGGTAGTCGATGCACATTCGCACAGTACCATCCTTCTTCGGCACAAAAAGTACAGGAGAGCCCCATGGCGACGAACTCTCCCTGATGAACCCCTTCTCTAGCAACTCGTCTATCTGCTTCTTCAGTTCTTCAACCTCCTTGTTGTTGATTCGATATACAGGCTGTGCTGTCGGAACTGCGCCTGGCACTAGATCAATAGCAAACTCGATGTCCCTGTCTGGCGGCAATCCTGACAAGTCTTTGGGAAACACGTCCATGAATTCCGTGATGATGGGATGTGGGATCTCCTCTCCCTCGATCATAGCTCCGCAAATAGCTCCGTACTGCTGTTCGACCGCTCCTCTCGCGAACTCAAATGTCGGTTCCTCCGGAGGACTGAATACAACACATCCTCGGTGGCAATCTATACTGGCAAAATTCTTACTCAACCAATCTATACCGAGAACGATGTCGAAACTCGGTAGTGGCATTACGAGTAAGTTGGCGTGCAACTCTCTTCCACCCAAGGTAATGCGTCGCCTCATGCAAATATCCTTGACTAGGATAATGCCTCCGCCTTTCATAATTTTACAACTACCGCCCAAGGATACAGACGCTATACTATGCTTGAATACAAAAGCTACAGAGATAAAACTATGGGATGCGCCAGAATCAAACAAGGCAATAGCGGAAATAGAATCGAGAAGTATGGAACCTGCTATCACATCTGGTGTGGGCTCGGGCTCCTCGATAGTCATAGCAAAAGCTCGGCCCTGCTGGGGTGCTCCTCTCTGCTGGTGCTGGGCGAACCGCTGCTGCTAAGTTGGTAGCGGTGGTCCTCGCGGCTGTGGGGTAGCTGGTCCTCTCGGTACTGGAGCTGTCTCTCGCCCTGCTCAGTTGGGAGCTACTATGCAATCCTTCAGCTGATGTGAAGGTGATCCGCAGTATAAACACGATCCAAGTCTGGCTCTGCAATTGTCCCATCTGTGTCCGATCCTTCCGCAAAAGGTATACTGTGGGGCCTGCCTCTGTGTCGGTTGCGTCTGGGCTCTGGCCGGGCCTCGATGCTGCTGATGTGCTGGGGCTTTACCCGTATGTTGGGAAGGTTGCTGGAAGGTCCTAGGCTGCAACTGTGGACGCTTCGCCTGTGTTTGTTGATGGCTGCCTCCGCTAAAAGTGTCTCGACTCCTCTTCGGCCTGTAGTTCAGTTCTTCCTCCACTGCTTGGGCGACCTCCAGGATCTCCTCATAGGTAGTAGCTCGGCTGGTGGCGATGGCTAGGCGAATCTCATGCGATAATCCCTTCCTGTACCATCGTGCTTTGTCTTCCGGGGTGCTGACTAAGTTCTCCGCAAAGCGACTGAGACGTGAAAACTCTGATGTGTACTCGTCAACGGTGGGGTTGCCTTGCTCCAGATGCTCGAACTGGGTCACTAACGCTTCTCGTGCTACATATGGATAGAACTTCTTCTTGAATAACCGCTTGAACTCCTCCCAAGTTATGTTTGGAGCAGAAAAGCAGGGCTCGTCTTGGTACCATGTCCGTGCGATGTCAAAAAGTTATCCACTGACTGACTCCACCTTCAGATCTTCCGGGATTCGGGCCATCTTCAGATACCTCTCCACGTTCTCTAACCATTCGTCAGCATAGACGATTCCCTCTGTCCCATAGAACGGCATGGGCCTAAAATCCATGAAGTGTTTGGGATTCCCCGGTTGCTGTCGGGGAGCATCCCTCTGCTGGAGAACCTCTCACAAGTTATCGCGAATGATGTTGGCCTGTTGTTGCATAAGTCCCAGCATGGTAACATTGTCCAGGGCTGGTGGCGGGGGTAGTGCAGGTGTCTGGTACATCGCTGTCGCGGAATGCATAGCAGGTGCTGGGTACATCGCTGGAGCTGGGTGCATGGCAGGCGATGGGTACATATAGGGTGCCTGCTGCATCATAGGTGTGGAGTACATGGCTGGTGGTGGATACGCTGCTGGTGCCGGCTGAGGAATGGGTGCTGGTGCTGGCATCTGCGGAGGGAACTGTGGCGGAGGTGGAATGTCATCCCGGCGGAACCTCGAGTACTGTGGAGGGGCTGGTACGCTCTGGTGAGTAAGCTGACCTCCCTAAGTCGGAGGAGTCTCATAGGTGAAAAACCCGCCAGCTACCGGTGGCGTGTTCAGTGCTGCGTTGTTCATGTCCTGTGGGTCCATTTGCTGAAAACAAAGGAAATTATTAGACGATAGAATGATTCAAACAGGATGCATAAGATACTTAAAATCGAATATAGAAGTCAATGACGAAATTTTAACTCACGAAGACAGTCCTTAAGTCCCTATTCCTAATCCTAATCACAGGCCCGCAGTAGTACGACTAACTTAAGTACTACCACGGTTTCGCTGGTCTTGCGAAACGTTGACCTGCATGGACCACCATAAAATCGTGTCACGACCCATACCCAGTATTTGGGCAAGAATCAGTGTACACGCCCAGCCTACGCCGCAGAGTCGGCGGTAGAACGCTGTATCAATATGATGAACAATCCACGCAGTAAAATATATCATAAGAAAACAAGTAATTCTAAATACCAACTCAGCTGCCATGAATAAGAATAGACTTGTCTCAAAATGAAAGAAAGTCTAAAATAAAGTAATCTCTACTACATGTCTCGACTCATCTCATAAAATCAAATACAAGGTCTCAGCACTAACAAATGTCTAAGATAGAGCAGCGGGGTCAGCTGCAGAATAATTCTCCTGGTAAACAAGGTCCGTCTCTAAGCCATCTCCCACATATGGGCCATACTCCTCTGGACACATGATCTCGTCGCCTTCATCTAAAATTTGTTTGGTTACCCAGTCAGGATGGAACGAGTACAATTCACTGAGTGCAGTTCCAAATATATGAAGTTGACTATACAACAGGGGTTAGCTTTTAGACATATGAATCATAAAATAAAAATGAAGAAAAACAATAAAACTGAATAAGAACAGAAATGAAAATGCAGTAAAATACTCACCCACGGACTGACTGAAAATACCTTTGATATGTGATCGGTCTCGGGACAATTATACGACACTGTCTACACTGTCTAAAGCTACACTGTCTACATTACACTGTCTAAATTACACTGTCTACATTGTATGAATTGCACTGTCTATAATTAATAAAGCAATAGAGATCACTGTCTACACTGTCTATAAAATTAAGCAATAGTAATCACTGTCTATACTGTCTACGAAAATAAGCAATAGTAATCACTGTCTACACTGTCTAAGGTCGGATCACATATCTTTGGTATTTTTACTTCCCGACATGACAAGGAACAAAATCATAAAAACTGAAAACATATATCTATCGACTAATCACTGCTGTATAGTAAGGATCAATAAATAAAAATAAACAACAAACTGTACTCGCCTGGCGTCCCGAGCTGCTGGCACTGGTCAGAATCCAATTCGAGGTCCAAGGAACCTATTTAATGAATCACAAAGTCAAGATATAATTCAACATGAAAGTGATTTACCTACAAATTGGTTTCATTGCCTAGTGCCTACCCTATTACCCCTTTCCATTACTCTAATGAACCCCCCAGTTATCTAAGTTCAGATTTAACTTCACCTACTCAGAGCTTCCTCTTGGAAACAGGACAATCTCTGCCTCTCTACTCTATATGTGTCCTAATCAACTTGTCCTCCTGGATACCCCTGAATTCTGTTACTTGTATTCTCTGTTGTTATAGGTATAGGTTCTATGGAATTGAGTTAAGGGTTCAAGTTTCATCATCAGACCCCAAGTTCTGCTGTAGTACCCTGAATCTCCAGTTTTCAGCAATAGCTTCTAAGCTCTGAACTGGATGGGTATGATGTGCTTCAATTTGCATCAGTGCAATTTTAGTATTATGCATCTTGTCTAAAACTTACACAGCCCTTTATATGGAAACATTTTGTCATATTTCAAGATAGTGTCCCAAGACATTGGTTCCAGGACTCATAAGTAATAGGCTGGATTGAAATACTCCCGGTTGTGAAGTTCCAGGCTTAGTACCAAAGTATTCTCAAGTTATACTCTGTTTGAACACAGATAGACACATGGTGTCTGATCTGGAAATGTTAACCCTGGGAATTCCTATCCAGTTGCTCTATTTTCTGAGCTCTAGTATAAGTCTCCTATTGTTAAAACAATAGACTTTGGTACTTGATACCAATCTGTCCCTGTGATATCTGATGTAATTTCCTATCTAAGGGTATTCTCCCTGAAACCAATTTAAATGGGTAGGGGGATTGATATGGCCTGAACTATATCCTGAGTGTAATCATCTGAGTTGCAACAGGGATGAATTTGAAACCAAATAACCACAAGTCCTTTCCAGATGTGGCAACTTGGAATTAACTAATCCTTAAGATCATACTTTAAGGAAAAATGAAATGCCTTTATTATAACTCAAATATGATCTTAATGCATACTAATTGTTAATGTAATCTTTCTGTCCATACGATTGGCCTATGAGCATATACTATTGTAGCCATCTTCCTAACCGCTATTAATCACGAAATAAAAGGTAAGGTTAAGGTAGAAAGTGATAAAGCAGGATGCAAATCAAAGAGATCGAATGAGAGACCGAAGAATGGAGTCAAGGGAGGAGATTAATTATGTGGATGAGATCCTAAACTCTAATCCTATGTGCAAGTTTACATTGGTACAGTCATGTAACCAAAGTGATAAACTCGACCTGCATAGGCCACCACAGAAACATGTAACGCCCCAGTTCCAAAATACTTAGGACTAAGCACGTAGACATGCCAACTGCATACATACGAAGTATACTCGAATATATGGAACCATCGTATGTATACATAAGCTATAAAATGCAGTAAACCACGACACTAATCTCATCCATAAATAAAAAGTAAAGACTTTATAATAAACTCATGAATTATCTTTCATAAGTTTTTGGATGGAGACAAATCTACTACCAACAAAAAAAGAGAAATACATGATAACAAAATTTTGTCGAGTGATGCGAAGATGATCCAAGCGTAATCATCCTCGAAGGAAAGGGCCTTGGCTAGAGCACCTCCGAAAACCACAAAAGTCACACCTGGAGAATTTACCAGGTCCTCAGAGAGACGTAACAAGATACAATAAACAATATACCAAAAATACTGAATATAAAATGTGCCACAAATAAAAGTAAGTGACAAGACATTAATAAGGTAACCTAACCGTACTAATGTGAACATGCAGTTGAGAAACATCCTTTCGACGCATGAGCCCTGGCTGTAAATGGGATCGACATAGTCCCCATATAGGTCACCAGAGGCCTAAGTCCGTAACATCCTAAAATCGTCAGAGGGCATCATGTGCAAGGGGTACGTCCATACCGCTCTGGAAAACGTCAGAGGGCACATGGAGCCTGCATCTCCGGACGAACGCACAGGTAATCAGGAAAGTGCAAGAAACCCATACGTCAGGTATTGCTCTCCCTACCCAATGTAACTATCAATTCGCATCCGCGATCATGTACCTCTACTAACTGCTAAGTCTCCTAACATGCCACTATCAGCAGTTAGACCTAACGCATGCGCACGAGTGATCAACCAACACACAAGGACCTCTACATGCTACTCATCTCACATACACTCATGGTACAACTGTGTCTAGGTATATGCGATATACTATAAATGGTAGTCCCTTAACTCTAAGTCCATATGCATTCAAAGGATAATAAATAAAGTAAGCTAATATCACTGAGTAGGCAGTAAATCGAGAACTGTAATAATGGTACAGCTAGAAGAATTGGAAATAAATGAGTAGTAGTACGCAATAAATTAAAAATAGACTAATTATAAACAACAAATTATGGCAAGGTATCTTGCCGGGTGGGACATCCAGTGTGCTGCGATACTCTGCAAGTTCCAATTGTCTCATAGCCATATTTGACGGAAAGGTTCCGAATTTATGGAAAATTAGGGGTATATGGTTATTCACGATCAATGCTGAATAACAAGGAGAATTTAGGGAGATAGACACATATACAGATATTGAAAATATTTATAGTCCTTGATAAATAGTTTTATATAAATACTTGGAAATATCATGAAATCATTTCAGGATAAAGACTAAGTTTTGTAAAATAATATTTTAGGTCAAAATCTATATTTCGTAAAAATACTTTTAGGTATATACAAGATAATCCTAGAAAATTTGTTAATACTAAAACCTATCTTTTGTTAAGATGTAACATTTTTTTCTCAAAAATAAGCAAGCAAAATACTAAAATATTAGGGTTTATAAGCAATTTTTGAAATATTTAATATTACTAACAATACTAAAAGAAATTTTATAAATATTTATGATAACCTTCTTATTAGTTAATTTATACAACCATAGATACTGTACTTAGGAGTAGCAAATTTTAGGAGTAAAAACTATAATTATTATTATTATTATATACTTAGTTAATCATATATGTAACTGTTCTTATAAAAATTTAATTAATTCTACAATATAACACAAGGAAAAGAAAAGGAACCTAAAATTAACTAATAATAATTATACTAAATATAACATCTGAAAAATCTACACTTCTCCAGTAATAAAATTAATGGTTATTGTTCATTCCCAAAATCAATGAAAACCAATCAAAAAAACTAAGGAAAGAAGAGAGAGAGAGAGAGAGAGGAGAGAGAGAGAGAGAGAGAGAGAGAGATGTAATTTAGTAGAAGAAGGAAGAAAGTGGTGAAAAAGGAGATCGGAAGGGAGCAAGGGGGTGGAGACTCGTCTCACCGACCGGAAGAGGGGCACGCGCGGCTCCGGTATGCTCGACGGAGTCGTGGTGGTCTGGGGAGGCTCGATCGGCGGTCGCTGCCAGCGGTACGGGTTTGAAGCGGAGGCGGCTCGGGGTTGTATATGGCGGCGGTGGGTGTGGTGGCTGCATTTTCGTTTCTTTTTTTTTCTGTGGTTGGGGTAATGCTAATAGGGGTTCGATTTGGGTCGTGGTGGCCGAGGTGGCCACGACGGGGGTTAAGGGGTGGCTGTCGGTCGACTTGGCCAGTGTCGGGGGTGTGTTATAGTTGTGATAATGATGACGATGGTGGCAGAGGCAGGGAGATGGTTTGCTGGGGTGACGGTGGCGGGGTTGTGATGGATTGGCTGGGTCTTCAGTCGGTGGACGGGCGTGTGTGGTCGCAGGGGACGGAGCCGGGCGGTAGGACGGTGACGATAGTGGTTGGGCGAAGTCGGGGTCGGATTGTGGTGGCAGTGGGGTGGTGTCAATGGAGACAGAAAGCGTATGGTGGGGTGCTATGGGGGTGGTTGCATTGTGTCGAAAGTGTTCGACACAATGGGGATGGAGGTCCAGATTTGTCGTCCTCGGGTCGAAAATATATGTATATAAAAATATACTGGATGGGAAAGGCACGGATACAGACACGATGTACAATGGTTGTGGTGGAAAAAAGGGTTGTAGAATTGATGGAGAAAAGAATAAGGAGTCTCTCCTCATATAGGGGGTGAAGGCTCTAATTGGATACGGCTTCGGACGTTTTAAATTCCCCTCAGATATTCCACTATTTAATTCAAATCGATCTAAAAGCAAGTTGATCCGATCCAAATCTAATATAGATAATTCAAATTTAAAGATCTATTGGAGTCAAATCTTTTTCAAATTAACTTATCATAATTTAAATAAATAAAATTAAATATCTTTTCCAATAATAAAATATAATATTAATAATTAATTTTAAAAATCATAATAATTATATGACTTTAAATTCATGTATCACTCATGAATCTAGAATAATATAGAAAACTTACTTTCTAAATTAACAATAATTAAAATAGACTTCCAATAATAAATAAGTTTTGGAAATTTCTCAATGTGATGCTTTGTGTAACTTTTTGGCAATAAAATAAATAAAAACATTTACCATATATTATTTGAATGCTATATTTTTATATAAAATATTTTCTAAAAATATGTACCTCGCACATAATCGCACTCGCCGAGCAATACGAAAATTCAAATTCGCACGCGACACACATTTGTACGCGATGTATAAATATGAAGTACAAGTAAATACCGTTAAATGCTAATTTATAAAAAAATTGTAGAAAAAATTTAGGAGGTTTACAAAGTCGATGTCCAACTATTTTTTGATGTTTCACTTTGTAACTTATCCCGATATGATTTCCTTTGTTGACTTACAAATGTATCAACATTCAGGACTACGCCTACTAGGTGACTTACTTAGACACCGTGCTTGAATTCTTCCGATGCATCTTTTAAATTAATGTTGCACAAAGGCCACAATCTGTTCAACACAAAAGTTCTTCGAGTCAACGATGCTTAAAGGCAACAGTCTTTTTGGCACTATTGTTTAACACAAGTTGACAGTGCTCAAAGGCAAAAATTGTTTTGACACAAAGGTCTTTCTATGACGCGTCTTATGTTCGATTCCTATCAAGTAGAAATTTGCTAGCCAAATTCCCAACTTGTTCGTCTCGCAACATCGAATATAAGTTCGATTCACGCAAGCTCAATTGCAAGGTGAATCCAAATTTAATGACACAACTATGAAAGTCATTCTCTTATCGCTCGCTTCCATGCATAGCACAATTCTCAAAATCGCATATCCGTATCACCATGTTGTTTATAAAAAACTTATTTCGATCATCAACCAACATAATCATTCAAGCATTCGTCCGACTAATCTTTAAAATCTAACTATAAAATTCTCGGCCGAAGCCATTCCATCAATTCCCGAAACATTCAATCGATCGCCTAGACTTTATCCTCAACATACACCACATCATATTTGTTCTCGACGTAATTCCATATAAGACATCATATGATTCATGTTATGGGTCTGCAACATTTATTTTTGATTTGGCTGTCAAGTCTTCTCGGGTCAGCTGCCCGAAGCTACGCTCGATAATTGTGGATCATTAACGAAGGACAGTTACTACAAACCATGCTATATCTTATTTCGGAGCCAAATCACGTTCCGATAATTTCTATGGGACTACCCCCAAATTTGGACATAATCATTTCTCCCGGCACAACTGAGTGCAACTATCTTCCAAAAAATTCATGCACTACCGTTGATGATTCCACAATTCACGAAACATCTACTCGTAATGAGTTCGAGTCTATCTACCTACTGTCAACACCCGAGATGTTATATGCATCGCAGCAATCATCGATGACCTATAGTCTCGCAATGATCAATCACAAAATTTACGATCAACCAGTTCGATATTTTCATATTACTATTTCTAAAATCTCGATATCGTAGGCTCGTCCTATTTTGTATTCTCACATCGTGCTTACATTTTCTTGCGTATCAATTTTGGTAGCATAAGGGTCAACATTTAATATGTATCAATGCCAACTTAATTCGTATTGCATATACCAAGTTCTCTTCAAACTTTTCCATACGTATCGACTCATTTTTTGATTCGTCGTATTCTGCTTTACTTCGATCACGTAACTAAGTTACTGATTATCCAACATTGAACCCTCGAGTTATATGATCATGCCCTCTATGTTTCGCGTGTTTCAGTCGTACACAAATGAGTTTTGTTGCAGTATAACCAACTATCTCTTTGACACGATTTATCTGCATCAACCGATTTTTTATTGATATCGCAATTTGTGCGAACCGATTACAAATTGTATCGACTAACATTTTAATCGAATTCGCAAGTCCTGTGATTCGATTTCAATTCGCATAGAGAAACATTTTTTTATCAAGTTTGCAAGTCGTGCGATTAGATTATAAGATTGAGTTTTCTATTCCGCCGATCCGATTATTATCTCGAATCAAAACTATTTCGCTAGTCCAGGTTATTCGACCGACTTATAAATTTTTGTCCGATGTATCATTCAATGATACAAGTCCCGCCTTATCGTTTTAATCGGTTATTGAAGAACACTTGCATCAACATTCCATCGTGCAAATTTTTAATCAAGTCTCGGTACTATCATCTATTCGTTGCGAACAAACCTTTCGTGATTCACGCAATGTGTCGATATAATCCATCGCACAAGTGGTATAGCATATACCACCCAAAAATTGAGTCATTCATTGCATAGGTGGTATGGCATGTACCATTCAAACATTAAGTCATTTTTTTGCATCATACTCGGTATGAACCAACAATCTATTCTGACTCACGATTTCTGAAGTGATCATGTCGATCACATCCGTAACTTTTGATCAATTAAAATCTGACACAACTCAGCCAATGTATTCATTTGTTAACACAAGTTCGATGTGCAACCGAACGATTTGTTCTCATTGACTTACGACTTCAGTTCCTTCCGTTGCACCTTGTGCAACGATTCATTTCCGACATCCGTTGCACTTCGTGTAATGATTTATTTCCAACATACGTTGCACCTCGTGCAACGATTCATTTTCAGTATTCAAAGAAAATGCTCAAATTCGACCAATGCATTCGATGTCAACTTTTATGTTCATTGCAAGGCATCAATTCACAATTTAACTCGTTATAATTTATGCAACAAAATATCTCATAATTTTTGTTATATCGATGCAACCAACATTTCTCTTACCAACTTGTTGTATTGAATAACAAATATCTCGATTCACATTTCACAACATGTTGCACTTACAGCAACAAATATTTTAATTCACATTTCGTGACTTGTTGTACTTGCAACAATAATATTTCACGACTTTCTCAACAAACATCATGTAATTTCCAAAATACATACGACAAAATTACATGATTTGAATTAGAATTATTGTATGGAACATCCAGTGTGGCATTGAGTAGAGTCAAGAGTGATTCGATTGTGGTGGACAACTTTTAGAATTGAAACGAAGCAAGCGTCTTAAGGAAATTGAACCTAGAGCTCTAATACCAATTTGTCACGCCCCGACTCAGGAAATCGTTCATCCTTGCTTGATTTCATCAAATCGATCGTCCTCGCTGGGGCATGATGTTGTACGAGTCTGGAGTTGTACTCGTACAAAGCAAGATGCCAACTTCTCAAAATGGTTTTCTTTGATTCGTTATTAGCAACGGAAGAAAACAGGCTATACGAAATAATTCTCTTTATTGATAAATAAACTGAGGTTACAAAGGCTTTCAATAGCCTAACTGAATTTGTGAGATTGGCTTACAACACTCAGGTTCTCTCTTGCCAACAAAGGATTTTACCATTCTATACATCAAGTCTTCTATATCTCGGCCGCATCATCTTGTTGCAAGTCCGAGCGTCAATGTGGTCGTACGCCTCAAAACGCTACGACATTCTCTACCTCAGCGCGTTCAAACGAAGCTCCACCATGAGCAATCTTTTTCCTGTGTTCTACAAAAAATCTAGTAGGGGATTAGTAATAATTCTCTTCCGTACTAATATTGATCCACTTTACTAAACCAACATTAAGCAGATATATTGAATCACGAAGCATACAATTTAGTGATCTTTCTAACTTTGCCTTAGAATCAGTTTCTTGGTATATTTGAAAGCAGTAAAACATGGTATCATGACAAGCATGTTATTTAATTCGCATAAGCAAGCAGGCAACCAATATCAATCTTGTGTTGTTTTGTAACTTCTTACCAACATCGACGCACTCACCCTTACCCAACGCAAGGTGAATACGTCTATCATCTTTTCCTGTCATGTTATTAGTGACCTTGTGTGGATCTCTGTGTGCCTGCACATTCAACCCACCGTTCTTGAAAATATATAAAGGTCACTAGCATTCTAACCCAGAATGGATATATCTAAAATCACAAATGAAAGACGATGATCACTCTGTGCGATTGCTAACTCTAACATCAGAGGACCCCGAGTTACTTGGTAAGTGGCTTATCACATCAATAGCAGGTCGCAAGCCGTCTTAATGAAGTGCACCACCAATACCAATTTTACCGAATCATCTCCCTAGGCCAAACGGTTCCAGCGCCCTGGCATACCACATTCGAGGAAAGTTATCACCCGTGCACGGGCTATATATTTTAAGTCCATTTGACCATGCAATGTGCATCACTAGCATACAACCAAACAATTAGCCTATCTCTATTTCCATTGGCACAATGCCCAAACTCATTGTTCATCAACTAACGTCCCGAAGGCCATGAACATTTCGAAGGCACCATGCCACATTCTACAGTTCCGTCATAACATTTGTGCCACAACTATTTTCTTCGCAATGAAGCCATTTTTTATAAGTCTCGTGCACATCTGCACGCTTCGACATATTTATTCTCTTTCCTTCGAGTTGTGCATTCGATGCATGCGCCTCTATATCATATTTCTATGTTTTATACCTTAGTGTTCAATGTTCATACCTCGTAAACTAGGGCACTCGCCTCAATTGTTTTTTTATGTTCTAGCCTTCAAACTCGTGTATGAAGGCACGAAGGTACGAATGACTCGTGCACCGAGGCACTTGTCAATACAGTTATCCTATTTTTTTATGGCTTGCGCATCGAGGTGCTCGCCTTTGTGATATTTTAATGTTCAAAAGTGACTCGTACATTTGATGTACATTTTATTTTAATTGTTCTATCTAGTGTTCGAGACGTACTATGATTTCTCTCATTCAAGGCGCGCCCATAGTCTCGATAGGTTAAGTTAGCATACAATGGCACATTTTACTTAGGCATGACGGAGTAGGAAAGAAGGATCAAAGTCCTCCCACCTTAAGTTGATACGCCTTGTCGTTTTGCCGAGTCGATCGATGTGGTTCGATTTCATAACTTTGTTGTATGGACAACTCTTCTTACTTAGCCAGTTGAGCACTTCGTACTTCGTTGAATTATTCGACCGATTTGGCTTACCGTGCCTATGTCTTAGTCCGGTATGAGGTGGTGATTTGGTTTTGAGGACTCCGTTGCAAATAAGACAAAATGTCAACCTCTTATTTTTTAGCATAAACGTATAGCCTGCACACGAAACCAACTAAAATTAATATTCGTTCGAATCAGACTTGTGCGTTGCATCGATTCGATTTCTTAGAATCTGTGAACCGACTCAATGCTTTCTCTTGGCAAACTTAATACTTACATCGATCTTACTTGATGCATTCCTCGGATCAATATAACTCTTTGCATCGATTCGCACCGATACATATTTTGGGTCAACGTAATTCTTTGAGTTAACGACTCAGCATAATGCACCGTACAGAGCAGGGCATTATAGTAGTCCTGAGGCTGCAAGATCCTCAAGCTCCAGCCCCCTGGTGGTTAAGCTGAAATGGAGGTCTCCATCACCTTCTTCCATGGCGACCCCCGTCCTCACTGATAAAGAATTAGGGGACTACATGTGTACCAATGCTGAGGCGCCCTCTTTAGATGTTGTAGTCCCTCGAGATAAAATTGTTTATTTCATTAACGTAATGTTATCTTTGAATTACTCTTATGGGCACTAGAATGCTATGTAATTCTTAGATAAGGCTCTGTATATATTACAAACATAAGTGACAACCGATAATCTTGCAAATCGGGTTGTCCCATCCCAAGGCACTTACTTCTTGGTTCCAGAATGAATGAAAGACAAGGAACCGAGCATCTTCGGTCGGGTAGAACGTCCCAAAGACTCACTTCTGCTGAACCAAAAATCGATAATAGCGAGATATAGATCTACCGTTACACAGACCAAGCCAAATGCCTCATCCAAAAGATAGGATACGAGTTGGCAAGTGGCAAAGGTCTAAACTATGGCAAGGGCCAACGCCTTCCCTTATGACTTAATGTTCCAAAAGGAAAGTCTTAAAATTACAACCATCGTACTTGCCGGGGTTGGGTTATGTTACACCCACAACAACTCCGGAGAGTTCAAAACCGGAGGTCATAATGCACTCTCACTCCTTCGATTCCTTGGCCTAGAACTCCAATACCAGGATCGGCCAGGCCTTCAAGAAGATATTGTCAGTCAATATGGTCTCTGTAAATCCCCCAGTCGAGGAGGAAGACTAGAAGCTAGAATTCTTCGAGAAAGAATCCTGGGCTCAACGCCTAGGATCTCAGTAGAAGTAGCGCTTCGAATAGCGAGAACCTCCTACCGAAGACGAGGTCGTACAAAATGACCTGGAGATGAGGCTTCATCTAAACCAATATTTATTAGCAAAAGCCTGACTGAGGAAGACAAAGAATCTCTGATACAACTTATTAGAGAGTACAACGATGTCTTCGCTAGGAGCTATGAAGACATGCCGGGTTTAGACCAGCAAGTCGTAACGCACCGACTTAACATTTTGTCCAATGATAAACATGTCAAGCAGCAACAGCGTCGTTTTCATCCTAACATCATGGATGCTATCGAGAAAAAAGTGGACAAACTCATAGATAGTGACTTCATTCGCGAAGAGCAACATCCAGATTAGGTGGCCAACATCGTTCCCGTTACCAAGAAGAATAGGAAAATTCGAGTCTGCATAGACTTCAAGGATCTTAACTCGGCATGTCCAAAAGACGAGTTTCCCCTTCCGATCATTGATGTGATGATCGACAATAATTGTGGCTTTGAACGTATCTCCTTCATGGACGGATTTTTGGGCTATAACCAGATCAAGATGTTCCCTGATGATGAAAAACATACTTTATTCCGAACCCCAAAAGGAATCTATTGTTACATGGTGATGCCTTTCAATTTGAAGAATGCTAGGGCGACATATCAGTGGGCTACGAGAACTATATTCCACAAATACCTCTAAAAAATGGTAGAATGTTATGTTGATGACATTGCCATCAAAAGTCGGAGGAAGGTCGACCATCAGGAGGACCTGAGGATATTTTTCGACATTATGAGGACACATCGGCTAAAGATGAACCCAACTATGTATTTCTTGGGGGTTTCCAGTGGTAAGTTCCTGGGCTTCATTGGCACAGCCAAGGGTGTTCATATTGACCCTGAGAAGACTAATGCCATCCTGGACATGGCTCCTCCGAAGAATCTCTGTAAGCTTCGAGGCCTACAAGGACGCTTGGCATACATCCGAAGATTCATAGCAAATCTTTTTGGACGATCCCAATACTTTACTAAGCTAATAAAGAAGGGAGTATCTTATGTCTGGACTGAAGAATGCCAGCAGGCATTCGACAACATCAAGAAGTATCTCACTAGTCCCCCAGTTCTGGTAGCTCTGGTCATGTGGAGGCCCTTTCTACTATATGTCCGAGCAATGGATCATTCTCTCAGTGCTTTACTAGCCCAGAAAAGCAATAAAGGCCATGAAAAATCTACTATCTGAGCAGGACCATTATTGGTGCCAAAGATCGGTATAATCTTATAGAGAAAGAGTGCCTCGCCTTGGTCTTTGCCATCCAAAAGACGTGCCACAACATGTCTGGACAAATGATACACGTTATCTCTAGGGTTAACCCCTTAGAATCCTTATGACAAAGCCGGGAGCATTAAACTCGTGGTTGGCCACATGGGCAATCTAGCTAACGCCTTACCACATGGTATTCGTTCCAAAAAAGGCAGTTAAGTGTAACCCCTCTTTCCAATATTTTGAAATATATTATTTATTTGACTTAAATAGTGAATTTTGGAATTTTATAAATATTTTAATTAATTAGTTATTATGATAGAAGGCTTTAGTCATAGTTAAGATTTGGAGTACAAGATGACTAAATTTTTTGGCACGAAGAGTATAGTCGAGTGCTTTGATTAGTGTTTTAGCCATGGTACGGAAGGCCAAGCCATATGTGTGTTCTAACTAGAAAAATCCGTTAAAGTTGCGACTTAACCCCTATAGACAATTTAATTATTTATTAATTATAATATTGACTTTTTAGGAGACCCGGTTGTACCAATTTAGTCCGAACTGGACCCGAACCAACCAAAATCCCATGTAGGCATATAGTGATACCAAAGACACCCATATAGGTATATTTTATATATACGAATATATTTCATATTTTATTTTTAAGGATTAACAATATTTGATAAATATTTTTATAGGTATTATCTAAGTATTGTTAATTTTTATATGACATTTAGAATGTTAGCACGACTTTCGATGGACCAATTAAATTAGAGTTAGAATGTGTCGCCCAATGATGTACCTATTATTAGCTTATTGCATTTCGTTATCATCATAATATTATTTATTGATATTATAATTATTATAAAGGTATCTTATTTATTGACTATTTGTGTGTGTGTGTATATATATATATATATATATATATATATATATATATAGATATATATATATATATAAATATATAAATATATATATATATATATATATATATATATATATATATATAAATATATATATATATATATATGAAAATTTCTATAATACATCCACCCTTTTGGGATGTATCGATACATCCCAAATCTGTACCATTGGATTTTGATCCAATGGTTCAGATGAAATTACGCAGGAGACTTCATTTAATGTTGTTTTTGACTTTTGACCTCTTGTTAACTTGCTATAGCAGGTCATTCTTCAATACAACTTTTTCAGTAAACACCCTAAATTAACTCATATTTACTTTCCCTTTCGTCCATCCAATTTAATATTTTGTGCAACTACGTATATATAACAATATGCCGGTAAAGGAAGGACACAATGTGCCCTTGACTGGATGTGATATAGACGACGACACCACCGATGCTCCGATAGCTGGTGGCAATCTAGATGATGACACCGACGACGACAAGGATGAAAATTCTGTCGACAATGTGGATAATAGTAATAAAAGAATTCAGAGGAAGAAGAGGTGTAGGAAGCCGATAAAAGCTCGTTCTCTCAAATCTCTTCTTTGTGTAAATTAAATCCAAGGAGGACACAATCCCAAATTTTAGTTATTGCTTAGTATAGTCTGCTTAGTTATTATAAAATTGTGGTATTGATTTTGAAACATTTTCATCTTTAGTCTCATATTTTCTATAAATATGTGTTATTTTGATTTAATAATCTTTCCATAATTTGTTTTTTTGTTTCATCTAACAATTTAATATTTTGGTTACAAAGCTACAGGCCTTGGTGGTAGTGGTGGAAGGAGAAACGGAGATGAAGAATCCAGTTTATGGCATATTTCGTCGAGCCCTCCTCGGATAACGAGGAGTACCAACAGAAAACCTATTCTAGATTTCCTCAACTTGTTAATCATGATAACCTTTCAAACGGCTAGTAGATTCTTTTTTATTCCCAAAATTTATTTGTCTTTCCATCTTCCTCACTTTTTATACTTTTCTCTTGTTATATATATAATAGTTTTCTTGCTTCAACTATTATTTATTCTAAAATACATAGAATAGTTTTCTTATTTTATTTTGTAATGCTGGAGAAAGATGTCTACTCGTATGGAACATATAGAAGAGGTAGAAGATTGGATGTCAGTTTCAAATGAAACCTTCATTCCGCATATGATGTGCAGGTTTGAAGAACAATTGTCGAAGATTTCAGATCAACTTGTTTCGATCAATTCTAAGCTTGGATCAATAGAACTTGAACAAATTAATATATCTCGACATTTGGAAAAGATGGAAGAATCTTCTACTTTGAGGCATCTTCATCTGGAGTAATTAATATTGTGGAGAAGGTTAACGTTGAATCTTCTGATGAGGACGAAGGGCTGAAGAAAGCTGATAAATCAATCCAGCAAATTCTCAATATATTCCCTCTAGAAGAAACTGACTTTAGCAGTTATTCGAAAAGAATGCAAAAAAATTTAGATCTGGTCACACCTTTGAAAAGTTTAACAAGAAGTTCAACCTCAAAGCCTAGCCAGTGTACTAGTAGTTCGTCGAGTTTTTGCAATTATATTTTTGCGGATGGTAAACTTGACGAGTAAGTAATATGAGTTTTTATTTCATTTCAATAGTTTTTTCCTAATCTATTTGTTTCTTTTCTTAACAAAATAATATCATCTTGCAACAAGATTTATGTGAGTCGGGCTGAGATGAAGTCCTTTGCTCCAGGAAGGAGAATTAAAGATGGGGTATATAGATAGCATATTTTTTCTTAGATACCATCTATGTTTACTTCGATGCCATTACTAATTTTTTTAATGAGATACTCAGATTGTAACCCTTGTCTCTGCTCTTCTCACCGCGGAGGAACGGATAAGAACTGTCAATAAAGCTAATGTATGGTATTTACCAATAAAGTTAACGGTGAGTGAGCAATTTATTCTTTAATGATTATGCATTAACAATTTTTTCGTTTGTTTGTCGTTCATAATGTATTAATTGATGTGTATGTAGAGAGCAACGTTACCTCCATCTAACAAACAACTTCATGAAATATGGAAGAAGAACAAATATTTTCAGGATTATATGGGATCTTTAAGCATTTGTAACGAGGTATTTTCTTAAAATTGATTAATTTGTTTTACCTAATTAATCCTGATTCAGATATACTTCTTTTGTTGGAGCACTATACTCTTGCAAGAGTTATGGTTAAAATAAAGACAGTTGAAATTTGGGACACCCTTGCATGTACAGATGAGGCAATTTATAACAAAGCAGTCATAAAAGAAATAGTAAGCTCATATTCATAAATTTTTATGAATTGCGTACTAGATTCGCGGTATACTAATACATATTGTATTCTGGTAGTTGTAGCTTTCAAATTTAGATCTCTTTCTCGAGGAAAAGATTTTGAAGTTGAGAGATGCTAGGTTCAACTTTTCTACTTTCTCCATAATCCGTCGTCCTTATGTTTCCCGCCAAGATAATATATTTGATTGTGGTATTTTTGTAATTTTATTCATGAATGATGGATATAGTTTGGACTCCCGTTCTCTCAATATAAGTCTGAAAATATGTCAACAAATACTTATACTTTTTAGAGCAATATTTTTATGTTATGTTTGTTATATGCAGTTTGATTCGAAATTGGAAAGGTGCAAAGTTGCTGTATGGATTGCATCTTCAAAGCACAATGAAGAAGAATCCAAATTATGCAACAATATAATTAAGCAGCAAAGGTCGAAAGGAGACCACTCTGATGGGTGAAGATGGAAGACGATGAATTTCTTTTCTTCTTTTATCTAATGAATTATGTTCATTTGTTTTGCAACAAATGGTTAGGAATAAAGTTTTATGGAGTTATAATCTTCTAAAAATATGGGATAAAAATTGTATCAAAATATTCATTTGTTTCATAATCCTGCTGCCATATAATCTATCTTTGAGAAAATTTATCAAATGCCCAAAAATCGTAAAAGTTTTATGAAAAATCCACTGCAAAATAACATTTCATCGTGTGCCCAGAATTAGCAAAAAATATATAAAAGGGTACGGCATGACCTTTTTGCCCTTCTAATTTATTGAAAACAACCACGAAACCTACTCTTCAAAACAAAATGTATTGATTCATCCTCTTCTTCCATACGCTGCTCATTTTCGAATCAAGGTTTTGTCCTAAAAATCTTCAAACCCTACTTCAAATACTCGTCAGTGACTCTCCATTCGCAATCTTCACCCCATGTTGCAATCATCAGCATCAAATGGAACCCCAGTTAGAGAAGAAGAGAAGATGTAGATATGCAAGAAGAGAGAGAGCTGTTGTGAAGAGATTTAAGAAGGTTGCACATAAGCCAAAGGCTAGTAATCAAGAAGAAGGGCAAAAAGAAGGTATAACTATAAGTTCTGTTCATGATTCTGTTAAAATGCATGAGAATAGCCATTTTTCGTGTTAAAATACAGGAGAACGGTCATTCTCCGTGTTAAAATCATGGAGAATAGTCATTCCCATGTTAACATGCAGGGGAACAGTCATTCTTCGTGTTAAAATACAAGAGAATGGCCATTCTCTGTGGTTAAATAACGAAGAATAATCATTCTCCGTTTTAATATCACGGAGAGCTGTTATTCTACTTATTAAATTGATGGATAAATTCCATTCTCCATGTTGACTTGACGGAGAATGACCATTTCTCGTGTTAAAATGCAGGAGAATTGTCATTCTCCGTGTTAAAATAACGGAGAATGGTCATTCCCCATGTTAAAATGTAGGAGAATGGTCATTCTCCATGTTAATATTACGGAGAATTATCATTCTCCGTGTTAAATTGACGGAGAATAATAATTTTCCGTGTTAAAGTGCTGGAAAATGGTCATTCTCCGTGTTGATGTCACGGAGAATGACCATTCTCTGTGTTATAATCACGGAGAATAACCATTCCCCATGTTAAAATATAGGAGAACAGTCATTCTCCGTGTTAAAATCATGAAAAACTGACATTCTCCGTGTTAGATTGACGGAGAACAGTTGACAGAAACCTAATTTTTTTGATTTTTTGTAGGAAAAAATTTTCAGGAATAAAGATTCAAGAGTTTTTTGTTCTTCTTTCAAGACGATGGTAACTCTTATGTATGACGTTAAAAAAGATAGCGACCGTTTGCCCGAGCTAGCTGTTGATTCTTTGAAGGATATCAGTTTCTATAATATCGTCGATGTATTCTACAAAAACAAAGTTGGAACACAAGAATCGGCCAAGGTTTCAGAAGGTCTTGAAAAATTGATAGAACTTATGTGGAAGACAAATGTGGCATCGGATACTTTCAACTGAGCACTACTGTTAAAATAGCATCAAGTGTGGGCGATATGGCAGTCATTTTTGGTCTACCGCTGAAGGTTGATAGTGAGGATGATGCTAATTACAGAAAATTAATCATGGAAAAAAACAACAGAAACCCACTGTACCAGCATCGTTGAGCCTGTGTAGAGATCACTTCACAAGATTTCTTATTTCAAGGACAAACACTCAGAAGTCACGAATAAGAAAGTGACAGAGAAGTTCTTTGAATTATTACAACGGCTTCTTGGCGGAGATAACTCTGTTAATCCAGATGATTTGGCCAAGCTAATAATCTTTCACTTGTGCCAAACAGTATTCTTCACAAAGTCTGGCGGTTCAAAATTTTTGTACAGATTCTTGGCCTTGGTAGACAGCATATAAGTTATCAACAATATATGCTAGCCAAGGTTAATCTAGGAGTATGTCATGGAGGGGATTACTCCGATGCATACTCCAAAATGGAAGGTTGCACAATATTCTTCCACTATTGGTTTGCAGAACATAGTACCCTTGTGGAAAGGAAGTCCATACCAATACGTGAATACCCGAGATTTTACACCTAGAATGGGTACGAAATCTTAGTCTTCCTCAAACACGAATATCACATTAAAGTGAGATCTAAACAGATATTCAAAGATTTGGTTATAGCTGTTGGGAAAGAGGAAGGCCACCTAGAAGAGGATGCTAAACAAGAGAGACCCCAAGAAGGTGGGGATGAGGATGCTGAACAAAAGAGACCCAAAATGAAGTCCAACAACCTGAAATGAACACCTCCGCAATGGAGGATTTGATACGAGAATTGGAGGAATTACGAAAAAATAAATCTTATTTTATTACTGAGAATGAGAAACTCCATGAAAAGGTTCAAAAACTGGAGGCACAAGGAGCCCAACAACATGCAATGAACATTGTGATGGAGGGGCCAGTACAAGAATTAGACTTTTTGCGAAAAAGATATTCTCAGATTATTGCTGAGAATGAGAAGGTTCATGAAAAGAGCTAGAGGCAGAAGGTAAAATTTTCTCTTTTTTCAAAGTTCTGATTTGTAATTTTTCGTGTTAAAATCATGGAGAATATCCATTCTCTGTGTTAATATCACAGAGAACGGCCATTCCCCGTTGTAATATCATAGAGAATGGTCATTCTCCGTGTTAAAATCACGGAGAATGGCCATTCTTCGTTGTCATATCACGTAGAATGGTCGTTCCCCATGTTAGGATATAGAAGAATGGCCATTCTTCGTATTAAAATCACGAAGAATGGCAATTCTCCGTGATAAAATTACGGAGAATGGTCATTCCCCGTGTTAAGATCACGGAGAATGATCTTTTTTCCTTCTTTTAAAAAAAAGTATATATTGATTGATATCGTACTTTTTGTTGTTATTTGTTTTGTACTAGTTCAATCAACCGAGAAGCTCAAAGAGGCAAATAAAATGCTCTTTAGTGAGAAAAGCAAACTTCAGCAACAAGTTGAATCGTTGCAGAATGAAGCAATGATAAAGGATGGAAAGATCGCTAATCTCAATGCCATGGCTGCAGCATTCAGCTTGAGGTGACTCAACCAGCTGCTGAACATGCTACTCCAAAAGAAGTCACAACAAGATCAACGGGGGAAAGAGGTTGAGAAGACCATCACCGACAGTAGCCGACGAAAATTTCACTCCATGGAGGAAGAATACAGTGGCAACAGAGGCTAATAAAAAGCGAAAGACAAATGTCGCTCCGAAACGAAAACCTCTATCCAAAATCGGGGGATGAGAAAAAATAAAAAGGCAGAATCGAAAGAATCTGTTAAACCCAAGATGGACCCCAAGATGGCTGAACTAGTAAGAAATGGAAAAATATTGAGGGGATGTGATGACCTCCAACTTTGGGGGGGGATGCAGATAAAGAGCTGAAGAAGCTTTACAGGAGCATCGTATTTCCAAGAAGATGAGTCCAGGGTATGTATTCTGAACTAGACCAAACTCCGTCCAATTAATAAGGAAGAATGGCTATTATCCGTGACAGTTGGACAGTGAATGATCATTCTTCGTATCTGTTGGCCGGAGAATGATCATTCTCTATGACTTTTGGACGATGAATGCTTATTCTCCGTGTCAGTTGGACGACGAATGACTCTCTTTTTTTCTTTTTTCTTTTCCTTTCTAGTCATTTTTACAATTATATCCTGAGAATCTCTATTAAGTTAATCTAAACTAAATTTATGTGCAATGATATTGTATACATAAATGACCCAAAAGAGGGGGAAAAGGGAGTTACCGTCATTCTATCAACAAAAGACATACAAGACATACTCAACTATGAAGACATGGATGCTGGCATACTCAACATAATAATAAAGAAGATGAAAGAAGTTAAAGACTTGAAAAGAAACTACATCCAGCCAAGTTCACATGGCGCGCAATGTAAGTGGTCTGCATTTTTGTTGCCCAACACATTGGTAAGAATCAAAACTAAAAAATCCCTATTCATGTATACACCAATGAAAAATGAAGTAAAAACTTACTAATGATATTATGTTTTATTTTTGGGAAACAGATAATCATGGAGCTTGCCTTTGAACCCAAAGCAGCATCCGACGTCGTTGAAAATTTTAAATACGATGTAGAAGACTTCATCATGGGTTTAGAGTATGACATAGAGTGGCTATTCATTCCACTCTTCAATGAAGGCTCCAATCACTATATGCTGCTCACATTCAACTTGACCTCCTACGAATGGACACACTACAACTCCTTGTGGCAAAACACGTACAAAAAGGGCAAGGAGGATGGAGAATTAATGAAAAAGGCCAGAGAGACTATTGTCAGGAGGAAAATTTTGACGATGAGGGAAATAAGCCAGACGATGATGGAGTATCAGAGCACCGATCTAAAATATTCTACTGTCACGACCCGTACCCTGTTTCGGGGCACGAGCACGTGGGTACGTCCAACCTACGCCGCAGTATCGACGGTAGAACGCTGTAAAGGTCATCTAGAATATATAGAATCTAAGACACAATAATATAACCTGTCATCTCCGTACGGAGGAATATATTCACAACTCAATCACATAATTCTAAGGAAGATAAACACGATGATAAAGATAAAGATGAGATAAATAGTCTGAAATAGTGCCGAGCCATAATCACAAGTTCAGAGACCAAGACATAAAATAATATCCCAAAATAAAAACTAGAAGTCTCAAAGTATCAAACTGGAATGTAATCAAGACAAAATCTAGGTGAACTAGGTCACTACTGGCGGTGCGTCCTCTACGAACACGGGGTCCACAGGCTGGTCCTGGTCGTAGGCTCCATCTATGCCAAACCCGTAGTAGGTCGGGCAATCTGCATCTAAATCTTCTAAAAACAACGGGGGTTATCCTGTCAGGATATGAGCAAGTACAAACGCCAACAGCAGTTCCACGTGAATTGACATATACTATAAGAGACAATCATAATAAAATACAAGATGGAATATCAAGACTGAAGGTAAAACGGTACAAGAGAACTGGATATCATGTTATGTGTGAGATATAAGATAAAACTGGAATATAAATAAATGGAAAGTAATCTGCGGTATGATGTAAACATAAAAATAAAGTACCATTAGATATTAGAGCGTTATGTGATCGGCTTGGGTCAAGATCAGGTTGTTCCATTTGACCGGCTATGCACAGGTAGTATAATAATGTAAGGATCAGGCCGGCCAAAATGGAAAGCTATGCACAAGTAGTATAAGGTCAGGCTACACCCTACGTGTGGTGAGGGTGGAGCTATGCGCAAGTAATAAACAAGTAAGGGTAATGATCACATAACCTCTAATAACTCCCCCATCCCCGAGTAGTATAATGAATCCAGACATGACAGGTCATGACACGGGATTCGAAGAGCAGGGAGCCAGCCCACTCCCAAATCGGTGTCTATACAAGTACAAGAAACAATATCGAAAAATGTACTCATATACCAGGTAAACCAGGAATGACATCTCATGACGAGATTCACGTATACTAGTCCGTGTATCCTCGTGTCAAGAATCAAGTATAACACTACAACTGAATCGGATATAGTAGATATCAAGACAATGAAAACTATCAGAGAATGTACTCGCCTGTCGTCCTGAGCAGAGAAAATCGAAACTACAACCCACTCAATGAGCCACGAACGGTCAACTCACACAAATGCCTCCTAATGCTGAAACAGACATTACCAACATTCTCAGAATGGTCAAATTAGCTAGAAACGCCTACCCCTAAGTCCAATTCTGGACACATGGGCCAAACGGTAATTTCAGATCAAAATGATGTCCGCCGTTGGACCCACTTTGCACCGAAAAACGTGCAAAAATCTATGGTCTCTAAAGTCATCAAACTATATGTCTACAGGTCCAGTTTGACGAGACAAACCCAACGGTATGTCTAATTTTGGATTCCGGTGGGCTGTGCACAAAATCATCCGTTGAGTATGATTGTGGGCCCGCCAAAATGGCGTCCTGATCAACGGTCTTAGAATCGGACCAAACTTGGCATACAGGACCAGAAAAATATTTCGAGTCCAATGGCGCAAGTTTCATCACGATTTGATCAATGTGCACAAAGTAATTGACAAATATGCAAAAGGCCGATGCGGTGAATTTTTGACCGATACGCATCAAATTCGTCGCGCACACGCGACCAATTTGAATTCTGTCAAAGCCCACACGACCACGAAGTCGATACGCACCTTTCGATGCTTTCGGTTCACGACCACGTCGCTCGAATTGACGAGACGGACGGCGTATCGGGACAATTTTTCTAAAATCCACTTTTGAAAATCAGTTTTTTTCTCCAACTTCACAAATCAATAACTTTCTGTACAGTGCACGAAATTTAATTCTACAAGAAAGGTTTTAAAGTCCTATAGGTTGTATACAAGTCTCTTCAAACCGATTTTGAAAACTCACAACATGCTGGTCGCAAATCGGCCACAAAGTTGGGATTTTGGGACAGTTTCTAAACACATAAAATTGAGTTTTTCTCGATTTTGGAACTCATTTTTCGTCGCATATGGTGTGAATCGGCACGAACTAATTGAAGAGAATTAAAGGGGTATATATTGGGATCATACCTGACCAAGTGGTTCGCAAAACGACAGAGCGAGGAAGGAGAAATCCATTTCCGAAGTTGGCCCTTCGCTGACAGTTTCCGCGCGCGGGTGGGCTGCTCGTTGCGCGTTTCCCGGCGATGGACGGCCGCGGGTTAGTCGACGGCGACGTTGGGGCATACGCTGGGTTGGGGGTGACGGCTAGGATTTGGGTTTTGTGAAAATTAATCTCTCTCTATATATATAAAACGTATATATATACAGGGAACTTCGGGTCGGCTTTAATTAGGAAAAAAAAGGGGCGCGCTTAGGTTAGCAAGCTGTTGCTTGCTGGTGGTTTTTTTTTGGGGGGGGGGGGCGCGTGTGTCTTTTGTTAGTTGCTTTATTCTTTTTTTTTCTTTTCTATTCTTTCTTTCTTTAACCTTTTGCTTTTATATATATATATATATATATATATATATATATATATATATATATATATATATATATATATATATATATATATATATTATATATATTATATAATATATAAAATATATATATATATATATATATATATATTATATATATATTTATACACACACATAAATACATGCATACATGCATACATACATACATACATACATACATACATACATACATACATACATACATACATACATACATACATACGTATATATATTATTATTTATTATATTTACACATATACGTATATATTTCTTTATATAAAAATAAACACATAACATTTACCCATCTTTATATAAAAATAAACACATAACATTTACCCATTAATATATATATATATATATATATATATATATATATATATATATATATATATATATATATATTATATATATATATAAATAATATATATATATATATAGATATATATATTTTTATATATATAAAAAAAATATATATATATATATATATAAAAAATATATATATCTATATATATATATATATATATATATAATATATATATATATATATATATATATATCTATAAATATATATATATTAGATATATATATTAATATATATATATATATATATATATATATATATTATATATATCCCATAAATAGAATATTAGCTAAATATATAAATAAAATCAGAGTTTATTTATAAACAAATACTATATTTATTTATATGTATATTAAATATTAAACTTTTATAAATAAAAACACTATCAGTAAAATACTTATTTCAATTAATATAAAAACACTAACAATAATATTTAAATATTAAAATAATGAAATAATGCAAATGACCATATTAGTCCTATTCAGGAAATTAGGGGTGGCAAATCTACCCTCCTAAAAAAATTTTGTCCTCGAAATTAGTGCAAACTAGAACAATAACAGTAGCAAGAACAAAGAAAAAAATACCTCAAGGCTCGAAGAGATAAGGTAACGCTCCCGCATCTCGTCCTCTCTCTCCCATGTAGACTCTCCTGGAGAGTGATGCCTCCATGCGACACGAACCAAAGGAATAACTTGGTTCCGGAGCACCTTCTCACAGCGATCCAAAATCTCCACAGGCTGCTTTGGATAGCGGAGAGTAGGCCCTACCTCTAACTCGGAGTGATCCAATACGTGACTAGGGTCTGCCACGTACCGTCTCAAATACGATACATGGAACACGTTATGGACTCCCTCGAGCGTAGGCGGTAAGTCTAGTCGATAGGCCACTGCACCGACCCTTCCAAGAATAGTGAAAGGTTCGATGAAGCGCGGACTATGCTTCCCGCCTCGGCCAAAACGAATCGTGCCCCATGTCGAAGAAATCCTCAGGAACACCATATCTCCAACCTAGATGTAAGACAAGACTCAATACAAGATCCTAAAGCAAACAATCACCAACAAGTACAAACAGAAAAACTGATACTAACCTCGAACTGTAACGGTCTCCGGTGGCTATCGGCCCAATGCCGTTGTCTATCCTGAGCCACCCGCAGTCTATCCCTAATCAACTTAACCTTCTCTGCTGTATCCACCACTATCTCCGGGCCAAGCAAAACTCTTTCTCTGACATTGTCGCATGACAAAGGAGTGAGACATCTCCGTCCGTATAGAGCCTCGAATGGCGACATCTCTATACTGGCCTGATAGCTGTTGTTGTAAGCAGACTCTACTAGGTGAAGATGGTCCTCCCAAGATCCTTCGAAATCTAACACACAAGTGCGAAGCATATCCTCGAGTGTCTGGATGGTCCTCTCTGACTGCCCGTCTGTTTGGGGGTGATACGCGGTACTGAACTTGAGCTGAGTGCCCAAGCTAGTATGTAAACTCCTCAAGAAGTGGGAAGTGAAACAACTATCCCGATTCGAGATTATGCTCACCGGAACTCCGTACAATCTGACTATCTGTCGCACATACATCTCTGCCAGCTTCTCCGTAGATAGTCCCACCTTGAAAGGCAAAAAGTGGGCCGATTTGGTCAATCTATCAACGATGACCCAAATCGCGTCTTTCTCTCCTAAAGATCATGGAAGTCCATATACAAAGTCCATAGTGATGTGCTCCCACTTTCACTCTGGAATGGGTAGTGGCTGAAGCCGACTACCTGGCCTCTGTCTCTTGGCTTTCACTTGCTGGCACACTAAGTATCGAAATACAAACTGAGCTACATCTCGATTCATGCCATACCACCATACTTGCTTCCTCAGGTCTCTGTACATCTTGTTGGCTCCAGGATGCATAGAGTACTAGAAACGATGTGCTTCCTACAGAATCTCTTTCCAAAGCTCTCCACTCAGAATGCACAATCTAGTACCGTGCTTCAGTGACCCATCTTCGGTTATAGAGAAATCGTCTAGCAAGCCAGCCTGTACCTGCTCCCTGATGCTCTTCAAGGTCATGTCATCAAACTATGCTGATCTGAATCTGTCTACGAATGCAGACTGAATCTGTAAACCCCACATCTGAACCTCCATGTCTGGAACGATCACCTCGATACCCAAACTATCCAGATCGGCCAATAGATGACGATATGTCATCAAATACATAGCGACTGGATACCTGCTCAAGGCATCTGCAACTACGTTGGCCTTTCCTGGATGGTACTGCAAGAAGATATCGAAGTCCTTCATCAGCTCAAGCCATTTCCTCTGCCTCATGTTTAATTCCTTCTGGGTGAACACGTACTTCAAGCTCTTGTGATCCGTGAAGATCTCAACTTACTGGCACACTCTATCCAGGATACTATACTATACTTATGTGATACTACCTTATATTGTCTTCCTCAAATGAATGCGGGTAAATAAGTAGCATGCGGGGCTCAGTTGAATGGGACACAAGTGTTATGTGGGTAGTAGGCTTAATGTGGGTCGTGTCCATATTTTTGGTCAACAAGTTTGGGTCGAAATGGTGTCTCCAATTCGAGTCAAAAATAAAAGTGACTTCATGGGGTGAATTAAGATTGGGCCTTGTGTCAGAAAGTCATGTGACAAAATGAAACACAATATGGTATGCCTGAGTGGGACATGAAGGTCATGGGCGTAGGGTGTCTGGTCTAGATCATCAATATGAAGTTGATTTTGAGAAAACAACTAGTCTTGTGCTCCTAAATTAAAAGTCATGACAATGTGCATATGATAATCATAAATAAAAGTGGGAATGGTCAATGGCCTAAATTGATCTCAAAGTTGTGCGATACAAAGATAGTACAAGAAAACGAGTTTGAGTGGGACGCGATATATCAAAATAAAGATAATATTGAAGGAAGTTTCCAGAGATTGACATCTCTGACGCTCCAGAAATCAAAGTCACGGAAGAACATTCGTCTATCTAGGATACTCTCTCTAGGGTGTCTACCCAAGTCTTGACGCTGTCTACACAAGGCACTAACTCATCTATATGATACTTGGATGATACTTCTATACTAGGTTACTCATGTCCCTCCTCTAACTAGTCACTTAAAATGTTGGTGCCTAAACCTCTGTAACACTTGAAATACCCTGGCTATTGCTACTAGGGTACTTCTCCTATTCTGACACCCGGTACAACTCCTACCTTAACACTCATTAATCACTCTAAGGTTTCTCATCTATATTTAATTATCAACAATCATATATAATACTTTCTAACCAGACTCTAAACTATTAACACAATTACTCAAGGACACAGACCAATTGCAAATCACCAAGCCATCACACTACGAAGAACCTATAATGAAATGAGAATCTACAAGGACCTGGACTAAAGAACCGAAAGTATCCTTACTCCTAAGCTAATTGAGGCTGAAACAGAATCTATAATAATAGAGTTGAAATGATATTGAGGACATGTTAGGACCCTTCTTAAGATAAAATCTGATAATTATACACGTCTGTCCTAAATCATGATACTTAGAATCCTCGCCACGCCAGTAAGCAAGGCTGCAATAAACAGTAGATTCCATAACTAGGTATGCACCTCTATAATCATGTCGTCTGGGATCCTCGCCATGCGACTAGTATGGCTGCGAGAAATCCCAAATCTTATAACCAAAATATATACATCCGAAGTCAGGTCCCTACGTTTTCGCCACGCCGGCTAATATAGCTGCGATAAACTCCAGGTTCCATAACCAAGTAGACGTTTTACCTTCCCTGTTATTCCGTCAACATATGTTATCAAAAGATACCGTAACTCGGGCCATAAAATTCATCTCGATATGGCAATCAAAATCAGTGATGATCCATCAAAATCAAATTCAATAACAAGGAGCAAGGGCGAAAAAAAACAAGAGAAAATGATTTTAAATTGACGTTCAAAATAAGATTCCCAAGGGTCGTCATAGGAATCTCTCAAAAGTCCTAAGCAAAGAGATCAATATGGCACATGATAAGATATCGTCAAGGAAGGACAATTTATTTCGAATTACAAGAAGAGTTTGTCATGGTACTCAAATTTTCCTAATATGTGATTGAGTAACTCCTATCATAACCTAAAACCTATATCCTAACAACAGGCTCATAATTAGCACTCTGAGTCGAGCAACCATTACGAAATTGTACTAGTTACGACTCTGACCTGCATGGGCCACCATAAAAACGTGTCACGACCCGCACCCTGTTTAGAGGCACGAGCACGTGGGTACGTCCAGCCTACGCTGCAGTATTGGCGGTAGAACGCTGTAAAGGTCATCTAGAATATATAGAATCTAAGACACAATAATATAACCTGTCATCTCCGTATGGAGGAATATATTCACAACTCAATCACATAATTCTAAGGAAGATAAACACGATGATAATGATAAAGATGAGATAAATAGTCTGAAATAGTGTCGAGCCATAATCACAAGTTCAGAGACCAAGACATAAAACAATATCCCAAAATAAAAACTACAAGTCTCAAGTATCAAACTGGAATGTAATCAAGACAAAATCTAGGTGAACTAGGTCACTACTGGCAGTGTGTCCTCTACGAACCCGGGTCCACAGGCTGGTCCTGGTCGTAGGTTCCATATGCCAAACCCGTAGTAGTCGGGCAATCTGTATCTAAATCCTTTGAAAAACAACGGGGTTATCCTGTCAGGATATGAGCAAGTACAAATGCCAACAGCAGTTCCATGTGACTTGACAATACTATAAGAAACAATCATAATAAAATACAAGATAGAATTCAAGACTGAATGTAAAATAGTACAAAGAACTGGATATCATGTCATGTGTGAGTATAAGATAAAACTGGAATATAAATAATGGAAAGTAATGCAGTATGATGTAAACATAAAAATAAAGTGCCATGAGATATTTGAGCGTTATGTGATCGGCATGGGTCAGATCAGGCTGTTCCATTTGACCGCTATGCACAGGTAGTATAATTATGTAGGGATCAGGCCGGCCAAAATGGAAACTATGCACAAGTAGTATAAGGTCAGGCTACACCCTACGTGTGGTGAGGGTGGAGCTATCGCAAGTAATAAACAAGTAAGGGTAATGATCACATAACCTCTAATAACTCTCCATCCCCAAGTAGTATAATGAATCCGGACATGACAGGTCATGACACGGGGTTCGAAGAGCAGGGGGCCAGCCTACTCCCAAATCGGTATCTTACAAGTACAAAATAATATCGAACAGTGTACTCATATACCAGGTAAACCAGGAATGACATCTCATGACGAGATTCACGTATACTAGTCCGTGTATCCTCGTGTCAAGAATCAAGTATAACACTACAACTGAATCGAATATAGAAGATATCAAGACAATGAAAACTATCAGAGAATGTACTCGCTTGTCGTCCTGAGCTGAGAAAATCGAAACTATAACCCACTCAATGAGCACGAATGGTCAACCACCAACTGTCTCCTAATGCTGAAACAGATATTACCAACATTCTCAGAATGGTCAAATTAGCTAGAAATGCCTACCCATAAGTCTAATTCTGGACACAGGGGCAAAACGGTAATTTCAGATCAAAATGGTGTCCGCCGTTGACCCACTTTGCACCGAAAAATGTGCCAAAATCTACGATCTCTAAAGTCATCTAACTATATGTCTACAGGTCCGATTTGATGAGACAAATCCAACGGTATGTCCAATTTTGGATTCCGGTGGGCTGTGCACAAAATCACCCGTTGAGTGGGATTATGGGCCCGCCAAAATGGTGTCCCGATCAACGGTCTCAGAATCGAACCAAACTTGGCATACAGGACCAGAAAAATATTCGAGTCCAATGGCGTATGTTTCGTCACGATTTGATGAGTGTGCACAAAGTAATTGACAAATATGCAAAAGGCCGATACGGTAAATTTTTGACGGATACGCATCAAATCATCGTGCACACGCGACCAATTTAAATCCGTCAAAGCCCACACGACCACAAGTCGATACGCACCTTTCGATGCTTTCGGTTCACGACCACGTCGCCCGGATTG